>JBBPFK010000132.1:44029-135974 GCA_037975005.1 Platalea minor
GGCACGGTCGCAGTTGCTTAGTTGAGCTCTGGCTCTATTCACCGGCCCAGGCATATTTTACTGGAGTTTGGGAGACTCACGAAAGAGGCAGCGGCAGCGTTTGTGGGGCTGTGAATGGGGTTGCCATGCTACTTGAAGAGCAGCAAGAGCTTTTGGTCCTGCCACCTTTGGGGTGGGAGGAATCCCCGGACGTTCGTAATTGCTGAGCCTGGCTCCGGCTCTGCTCAGCGGCCCAGCCAGATAGTATTGGAGTTTGGGAGGCTCACGAAAGAGGCAGCGGCAGCGTTTGTGGGGCTGTGAATGGGGTTGCCTGGCTACTTGAAGAGCAGCAAGAGCTCTTGGTCCTGCCACCTTTGGGGTGGGAGGAATCCCGGGACGTTTGAAATTGGTTACTTGAGCTCTGGCTCTGCTCAGCGGCCCAGGCAGATATTCTTGGAGTTTGGGAGGCTCACGAAAGAGACAGCGGCAGCGTTTGTGGGGCTGTGAATGGGGTTGCCTGGCTACTTGAAGAGCAGCAAGAGCTTTTGGTCCTGCCACCTTTGGGGTGGGAGGAATCCCGGGACGTTCGCAATTGCTGAGCCTGGCTCCGGCTCTGCTCAGTAGCCTGGGTAGATACTATTGGACTTTGGGAGGCTCATGAAAGAGGCAGCGGCAGCGTTTGTGGGGCTGTGAATGGGGTTGCCTGGCTACTTGAAGAGCAGCAAGAGCTTTTGGTCCTGGCCCCTTTGGGGTGGGAGGAATCCCGGGACGTTCACAGTTGCTGAGCCTGGCTCCGGCTCTACTCAGCGGCCCAGGCAGAGAGTCTTGGAGTTTGGGAGGCTCACAAAAGAGACAGCAGCAGCGTTTGTGGGGCTGTGAATGGGGTTGCCTGGCTACTTGAAGAGCAGCAAGAGCTTTTGGTCCTGCCACCTTTGGGGTGGGAGGAATCCCCGGATGTTCGCAATTGCTTAACCTGGCTCCGGCTGTACTCAGCGTCCCAGGCAGATAGTACTGGACTTTGGGAGGCTCACGAAAGAGGCAGCGGCAGCGTTTGTGCGGCTGTGAATGGGGTTGCCTGGCTACTTGAAGAGCAGCAAGAGCTTTTGGTCCTGCCACCTTTGGGGTGGGAGGAATCCCGGGATATTCGCAATTGCTTAGTTGAGCTCTGGCTCTACTCATCGGCCCAGGCAGATAGTCTTGGAGTTTGGGAGGCTCACGAAAGAGGCAGCGGCAGCGTTTGTGGGGCTGTGAATGGGGTTGCCTGGCTACTTGAAGAGCAGCAAGAGCTTTTGGTCCTGCCACCTTTGGGGTGGGAGGAATCCCCGGATGTTCGCAATTGCTTAACCTGGCTCCGGCTGTACTCAGCGTCCCAGGCAGATAGTACTGGACTTTGGGAGGCTCACGAAAGAGGCAGCGGCAGCGTTTGTGCGGCTGTGAATGGGGATGCCTGGCTACTTGAAGAGCAGCAAGAGCTTTTGGTCCTGCCACCTTTGGGGTGGGAGGAATCCCGGGATATTCGCAATTGCTTAGTTGAGCTCTGGCTCTACTCATCGGCCCAGGCAGATAGTCTTGGAGTTTGGGAGGCTCACGAAAGAGACAGCGGCAGCGTTTGTGGGGCTGTGAATGGGGTTGCCTGGCTACTTGAAGAGCAGCAAGAGCTTTTGGTCCTGCCACCTTTGGGGTGGGAGGAATCCCGGGATGTTCGCAATTGCTGAGCCTGGCTCCGGCTCTGCTCAGTAGCCTGGGTAGATACTATTGGACTTTGGGAGGCTCATGAAAGAGGCAGCGGCAGCGTTTGTGGGGCTGTGAATGGGGTTGCCTGGCTACTTGAAGAGCAGCAAGAGCTTTTGGTCCTGGCCCCTTTGGGGTGGGAGGAATCCCGGGACGTTCACAGTTGCTGAGCCTGGCTCCGGCTCTACTCAGCGGCCCAGGCAGAGAGTCTTGGAGTTTGGGAGGCTCACAAAAGAGACAGCAGCAGCGTTTGTGGGGCTGTGAATGGGGTTGCCTGGCTACTTGAAGAGCAGCAAGAGCTTTTGGTCCTGCCACCTTTGGGGTGGGAGGAATCCCCGGATGTTCGCAATTGCTTAACCTGGCTCCGGCTGTACTCAGCGTCCCAGGCAGATAGTACTGGACTTTGGGAGGCTCACGAAAGAGGCAGCGGCAGCGTTTGTGGGGCTGTGAATGGGGTTGCCTGCCTACTTGAAGAGCAGCAAGAGCTTTTGGTCCTGCCACCTTTGGGGTGGGAGGAATCCCGGGATATTCGCAATTGCTTAGTTGAGCTCTGGCTCTGCTCAACGGCCCAGGCAGATTTTACTGGAGTTTGGGAGGCTCACGAAAGAGGCAGCGGCAGCGTTTGTGGGGCTGTGAATGGGGTTGCCTGGCTACTTGAAGAGCAGCAAGAGCTTTTGGTCCTGCCACCTTTGGGGTGCGAGGAATCTCTGGACGTTCGCAGTTGTTGAGCCTGGCTCCGGCTCTGCTCAGCGGCCCAGGCAGATAGTCTTGGACTTTGGGAGGCTTACGAAAGAGACAGCATCAGCGTTTGTGGGGCTGTGAATGGGGTTGCCTGGCTACTTGAAGAGCAGCAAGAGCTTTTAGTCCTGCCACCTTTGGGGTGGGAGGAATCCCGGCACGGTCGCAGTTGCTTAGTTGAGCTCTGGCTCTATTCACCGGCCCAGGCATATTTTACTGGAGTTTGGGAGACTCACGAAAGAGGCAGCGGCAGCGTTTGTGGGGCTGTGAATGGGGTTGCCATGCTACTTGAAGAGCAGCAAGAGCTTTTGGTCCTGCCACCTTTGGGGTGGGAGGAATCCCCGGACGTTCGTAATTGCTGAGCCTGGCTCCGGCTCTGCTCAGCGGCCCAGCCAGATAGTATTGGAGTTTGGGAGGCTTACGAAAGAGACAGCGTCAGCGTTTGTGGGGCTGTGAATGGGGTTGCCTGGCTACTTGAAGAGCAGCAAGAGCTCTTGGTCCTGCCACCTTTGGGGTGGGAGGAATCCCGGGACGTTTGAAATTGGTTACTTGAGCTCTGGCTCTGCTCAGCGGCCCAGGCAGATAGTCTTGGAGTTTGGGAGGCTCACGAAAGAGGCAGCGGCAGCATTTGTGGGGCTGTGAATGGGGTTGCCTGGCTCCTTGAAGAGCAGCAAGAGCTTTTGGTCCTGCCATCTTTGGGGTGGGAGGAATCCTGGGATGTTCGCAATTGCTTAGTTGAGCTCTGGCTCTACTCACCGGCCCAGGCAGATATTATTGGACTTGGGGAGGCTCATGAAAGAGGCAGCGGCAGCGTTTGTGGGGCTGTGAATGGGGTTGCCTGGCTACTTGAAGAGCAGCAAGAGCTTTTGGTCCTGCCACCTTTGGGGCGGGAGGAATCCCCGGATGTTCGCAATTGCTTAGTTGAGCTATGGCTCTACTCACTGGCCCAGGCAGATTATACTGGACTTTGGGAGGCTCACGAAAGAGGCAGCGGCAGCGTTTGTGGGGCTGTGAATGGGGTTGCCTGGCTACTTGAAGAGCAGCAAGAGCTTTTGGTCCTGCCACCTTTGGGGCGGGAGGCATCCCGGGACGTTCGCAGTTGCTGAGCCTGGCTCCGGCTCTGCTCAGCGGCCCCGGCATATAGTATTGGAGTTTGGGAGGCTCACAAAAGAGGCAGCGGCAGCGTTTGTGGGGCTGTGAATGGGGTTGCCATGCTACTTGAAGAGCAGCAAGAGCTTTTGGTCCTGGCCCCTTTGGGGTGGGAGGAATCCCGGGACGTTCGCAGTTGCTGAGCCTGGCTCCGGCTCTGCTCAGCGGCCCAGGCAGATAGTCTTGGAGTTTGGGAAGCTCACAAAAGAGGCAGCGGCAGCGTTTGTGGGGCTGTGAATGGGGTTGCGTGGCTCCTTGAAGAGCAGCAAGAGCTTTTGGTCCTGGCCCCTTTGGGGTGGGAGGAATCCCCGGACGTTCGCAATTGCTGAGCCTGGCTCCGGCTCTGCTCAGCAGCCCAGGCAGATAGTCTTGGAGTTTGGGAGGCTCACGAAAGAGGCAGCGTCAGCGTTTGAGGGGCTGTGAATGGGGTTGCCTGGCTACTTGAAGAGCAGCAAGAGCTTTTGGTCCTGCCACCTTTGGGGTGGGAGGAATCCCCGGATGTTCGCAATTGCTTAGCCTGGCTCCGACTGTACTCAGCGTCCCAGGCAGATAGTCTTGGAGTTTGGGAGGCTCACGAAAGAGACAGCGTCAGCGTTTGTGGGGCTGTGAATGGGGTTGCCTGGCTACTTGAAGAGCAGCAAGAGCTTTTAGTCCTGCCACCTTTGGGGTGGGAGGAATCCCGGCACGGTCGCAGTTGCTTAGTTGAGCTCTGGCTCTATTCACCGGCCCAGGCATATTTTACTGGAGTTTGGGAGACTCACGAAAGAGGCAGCGGCAGCGTTTGTGGGGCTGTGAATGGGGTTGCCATGCTACTTGAAGAGCAGCAAGAGCTTTTGGTCCTGCCACCTTTGGGGTGGGAGGAATCCCCGGACGTTCGTAATTGCTGAGCCTGGCTCCGGCTCTGCTCAGCGGCCCAGCCAGATAGTATTGGAGTTTGGGAGGCTTACGAAAGAGACAGCGGCAGCGTTTGTGGGGCTGTGAATGGGGCTGCCTGGCTACTTGAAGAGCAGCAAGAGCTTTTGGTCCTGCCACCTTTGGGGTGGGAGGAATCCCGGGACGTTTGAAATTGGTTACTTGAGCTCTGGCTCTGCTCAGCGGCCCAGGCAGATATTCTTGGACTTTGGGAGGCTCACGAAAGAGACAGCGGCAGCGTTTGTGGGGCTGTGAATGGGGTTGCGTGGCTCCTTGAAGAGCAGCAAGAGCTTTTGGTCCTGCCACCTTTGGGGTGGGAGGAATCCTGGGATGTTCGTAATTGCTTAGTTGAGCTCTGGCTCTACTCACCGGCCCAGGCAGATATTATTGGACTTTGGGAGGCTCATGAAAGAGGCAGCGGCAGCGTTTGTGGGGCTGTGAATGGGGTTGCCTGGCTACTTGAAGAGCAGCAAGAGCTTTTGGTCCTGCCACCTTTGGGGTGGGAGGAATCCTGGGACGTTCGCAATTGCTGAGCCTGGCTCCGGCTCTGCTCAGCAGCCCAGGCAGATAGTCTTGGAGTTTGGGAGGCTCACGAAAGAGACAGCGTCAGCGTTTGTGGGGCTGTGAATGGGGTTGCCTGGCTACTTGAAGAGCAGCAAGAGCTTTTGGTCCTGCCACCTTTGGGGCGGGAGGAATCCCCGGATCTTCGCAATTGCTTAGTTGAGCTATGGCTCTACTCACTGGCCCAGGCAGATTATACTGGACTTTGGGAGGCTCACGAAAGAGGCAGCGGCAGCGTTTGTGGGGCTGTGAATGGGGTTGCCTGGCTACTTGAAGAGCAGCAAGAGCTTTTGGTCCTGGCCCCTTTGGGGTGGGAGGAATCCCGGGACGTTCGCAGTTGCTGAGCCTGGCTCCGGCTCTGCTCAGCGGCCCAGGCAGATAGTCTTGGAGTTTGGGAGGCTCACAAAAGAGGCAGCGGCAGCGTTTGTGGGGCTGTGAATGGGGTTGCCTGGCTACTTGAAGAGCAGCAAGAGCTTTTGGTCCTGCCACCTTTGGGGTGGGAGGAATCCCCGGATGTTCGCAATTGCTGAGCCTGGCTCCGACTGTACTCAGCGTCCCAGCCAGATAGTCTTGGAGTTTGGGAGGCTCACGAAAGAGACAGCGTCAGCGTTTGTGGGGCTGTGAATGGGGTTGCCTGGCTACTTGAAGAGCAGCAAGAGCTTTTAGTCCTGCCACCTTTGGGGTGGGAGGAATCCCGGCACGGTCGCAGTTGCTTAGTTGAGATCTGGCTCTATTCACCGGCCCAGGCATATTTTACTGGAGTTTGGGAGACTCACGAAAGAGGCAGCGGCAGCGTTTGTGGGGCTGTGAATGGGGTTGCCATGCTACTTGAAGAGCAGCAAGAGCTTTTGGTCCTGCCACCTTTGGGGTGGGAGGAATCCCGGGACGTTCGTAATTGCTGACCCTGGCTCCGGCTCTGCTCAGCGGCCCAGCCAGATAGTATTGGAGTTTGGGAGGCTTACGAAAGAGACAGCGGCAGCGTTTGTGGGGCTGTGAATGGGGTTGCCTGGCTACTTGAAGAGCAGCAAGAGCTCTTGGTCCTGCCACCTTTGGGGTGGGAGGAATCCCGGGACGTTTGAAATTGGTTACTTGAGCTCTGGCTCTGCTCAGCGGCCCAGGCAGATATTCTTGGACTTTGGGAGGCTCACGAAAGAGGCAGCGGCAGCGTTTGTGGGGCTGTGAATGGGGTTGCGTGGCTCCTTGAAGAGCAGCAAGAGCTTTTGGTCCTGGCCCCTTTGGGGTGGGAGGAATCCTGGGATGTTCGTAATTGCTTAGTTGAGCTCTGGCTCTACTCACCGGCCCAGGCAGATAGTCTTGGAGTTTGGGAGGCTCACAAAAGAGGCAGCGGCAGCGTTTGTGGGGCTGTGAATGGGGTTGCCTGGCTACTTGAAGAGCAGCAAGAGCTTTTGGTCCTGGCCCCTTTGGGGTGGGAGGAATCCCGGGACGTTCGCAGTTGCTGAGCCTGGCTCCGGCTCTGCTCAGCGGCCCAGGCAGATAGTCTTGGAGTTTGGGAGGCTCACGAAAGAGGCAGCGGCAGCATTTGTGGGGCTGTGAATGGGGTTGCCTGGCTACTTGAAGAGCAGCAAGAGCTTTTGGTCCTGCCACCTTTGGGGTGGGAGGAATCCCCGGATGTTCGCAATTGCTTAACCTGGCTCCGGCTGTTCAGCGTCCCCGCGAGATAGTCTTGGAGTTTGGGAGGCTCACGAAAGAGGCAGCGGCAGCGTTTGTGGGGCTGTGAATGGGGTTGCGTGGCTCCTTGAAGAGCAGCAAGAGCTTTTGGTCCTGGCCCCTTTGGGGTGGGAGGAATCCCCGGACGTTCGCAATTGCTGAGCCTGGCTCCGGCTCTGCTCAGCAGCCCAGGCAGATAGTCTTGGAGTTTGGGAGGCTCACGAAAGAGGCAGCGGCAGCGTTTGCGGGGCTGTGAATGGGGTTGCCTGGCTACTTGAAGAGCAGCAAGAGCTTTTGGTCCTGCCACCTTTGGGGTGGGAGGAATCCCCGGATGTTCGCAATTGCTTAGCCTGGCTCCGACTGTACTCAGCGTCCCAGCCAGATAGTCTTGGAGTTTGGGAGGCTCACGAAAGAGACAGCGGCAGCGTTTGTGGGGCTGTGAATGGGGTTGCCTGGCTACTTGAAGAGCAGCAAGAGCTTTTGGTCCTGCCACCTTTGGGGTGGGAGGAATCCTGGGATGTTCGCAATTGCTTAGTTGAGCTCTGGCTCTACTCACCGGCCCAGGCAGATTCTACTGGAGTTTGGGAGGCTCACGAAAGAGGCAGCGGCAGCGTTTGTGGGGCTGTGAATGGGGTTGCCTGGCTACTTGAAGAGCAGCAAGAGCTTTTGGTCCTGCCACCTTTGGGGTGGGAGGAATCCTGGGACGTTCGCAATTGCTGAGCCTGGCTCCGGCTCTGCTCAGCAGCCCAGGCAGATAGTCTTGGAGTTTGGGAGGCTCACAAAAGAGGTAGCGGCAGCGTTTGTGGGGCTGTGAATGGGGTTGCCTGGCTACTTGAAGAGCAGCAAGAGCTTTTGGTCCTGCCACCTTAGGGGCGGGAGGAATCCCCGGATGTTCGCAATTGCTTAGTTGAGCTCTGGCTCTACTCACTGGCCCAGGCAGATAGTCCTGGACTTTGGGAGGCTCACGAAAGAGGCAGCGGCAGCGTTTGTGGGGCTGTGAATGGGGTTGCCTGGCTACTTGAAGAGCAGCAAGAGCTTTTGGTCCTGCCACCTTTGGGGCGGGAGGAATCCCGGGATGTTCGCAATTGCTGAGCCTGGGTCCGGCTCTGCTCAGTAACATGGGTAGATACTATTGGACTTTGGGAGGCTCATGAAAGAGGCAGCTGCAGCGTTTGGGGGAATATGAATGGGGTTGCCTGGCTACTTGAAGAGCAGCAAGAGCTTTTAGTCCTGTAACCTTTGGGGTGGGAGGAATCCCGGGACATTCGCAGTTGCTGAGCCTGGCTCCGGGTGTCCTCAGTGTCCCAGGCAGATAGTCTTGGAGTTTGGGAGGCTCACGAAAGAGGCAGTGTCAGCGTTTGTGGGGCTGTGAATGGGGTTGCCTGGCTACTTGAAGAGCAGCAAGAGCTTTTGGTCCTGCCACCTTTGGGGTGGGAGGAATCCCGGGACGTTTGAAATTGGTTACTTGAGCTCTGGCTCTGCTCAGCGGCCCAGGCAGATATTCTTGGACTTTGGGAGGCTCACGAAAGAGACAGCGTCAGCGTTTGTGGGGCTGTGAATGGGGTTGCCTGGCTACTTGAAGAGCAGCAAGAGCTTTTGGTCCTGGCCCCTTTGGGGTGGGAGGAATCCTGGGATGTTCGTAATTGCTTAGTTGAGCTCTGGCTCTACTCACCGGCCCAGGCAGATATTATTGGACTTTGGGAGGCTCATGAAAGAGGCAGCGGCAGCGTTTGTGGGGCTGTGAATGGGGTTGCCTGGCTACTTGAAGAGCAGCAAGAGCTTTTGGTCCTGCCACCTTTGGGGTGGGAGGAATCTCTGGACGTTCGCAATCGCTGAGCCTGGCTCCGGCTCTGCTCAGCAGCCCAGGCAGATAGTATTGGACTCTGGGAGGCTCACGAAAGAGGCAGCGTCAGCGTTTGTGGGGCTGTGAATGGGGTTGCCTGGCTACTTGAAGAGCAGCAAGAGCTTTTGGTCCTGGCCCCTTTGGGGCGGGAGGAATCCCCGGATCTTCGCAATTGCTTAGTTGAGCTATGGCTCTACTCACTGGCCCAGGCAGATTATACTGGACTTTGGGAGGCTCACGAAAGAGGCAGCGGCAGCGTTTGTGGGGCTGTGAATGGGGTTGCCTGGCTACTTGAAGAGCAGCAAGAGCTTTTGGTCCTGGCCCCTTTGGGGTGGGAGGAATCCCGGGACGTTCGCAGTTGCTGAGCCTGGCTCCGGCTCTGCTCAGCGGCCCAGGCAGATAGTCTTGGAGTTTGGGAGGCTCACAAAAGAGGCAGCGGCAGCGTTTGTGGGGCTGTGAATGGGGTTGCGTGGCTCCTTGAAGAGCAGCAAGAGCTTTTGGTCCTGGCCCCTTTGGGGTGGGAGGAATCCCCGGACGTTCGCAATTGCTGAGCCTGGCTCCGGCTCTGCTCAGCAGCCCAGGCAGATAGTCTTGGAGTTTGGGAGGCTCACGAAAGAGGCAGCGTCAGCGTTTGAGGGGCTGTGAATGGGGTTGCCTGGCTACTTGAAGAGCAGCAAGAGCTTTTGGTCCTGCCACCTTTGGGGTGGGAGGAATCCCCGGATGTTCGCAATTGCTGAGCCTGGCTCCGACTGTACTCAGCGTCCCAGCCAGATAGTCTTGGAGTTTGGGAGGCTCACGAAAGAGACAGCGTCAGCGTTTGTGGGGCTGTGAATGGGGTTGCCTGGCTACTTGAAGAGCAGCAAGAGCTTTTAGTCCTGCCACCTTTGGGGTGGGAGGAATCCCGGCACGGTCGCAGTTGCTTAGTTGAGATCTGGCTCTATTCACCGGCCCAGGCATATTTTACTGGAGTTTGGGAGACTCACGAAAGAGGCAGCGGCAGCGTTTGTGGGGCTGTGAATGGGGTTGCCATGCTACTTGAAGAGCAGCAAGAGCTTTTGGTCCTGCCACCTTTGGGGTGGGAGGAATCCCCGGACGTTCGTAATTGCTGAGCCTGGCTCCGGCTCTGCTCAGCGGCCCAGCCAGATAGTATTGGAGTTTGGGAGGCTTACGAAAGAGACAGCGTCAGCGTTTGTGGGGCTGTGAATGGGGTTGCCTGGCTACTTGAAGAGCAGCAAGAGCTCTTGGTCCTGCCACCTTTGGGGTGGGAGGAATCCCGGGACGTTTGAAATTGGTTACTTGAGCTCTGGCTCTGCTCAGCGGCCCAGGCAGATATTCTTGGACTTTGGGAGGCTCACGAAAGAGGCAGCGTCAGCGTTTGTGGGGCTGTGAATGGGGTTGCGTGGCTCCTTGAAGAGCAGCAAGAGCTTTTGGTCCTGGCCCCTTTGGGGTGGGAGGAATCCTGGGATGTTCGTAATTGCTTAGTTGAGCTCTGGCTCTACTCACCGGCCCAGGCAGATAGTCTTGGAGTTTGGGAGGCTCACAAAAGAGGCAGCGGCAGCGTTTGTGGGGCTGTGAATGGGGTTGCCTGGCTACTTGAAGAGCAGCAAGAGCTTTTGGTCCTGGCCCCTTTGGGGTGGGAGGAATCCCGGGACGTTCGCAGTTGCTGAGCCTGGCTCCGGCTCTGCTCAGCGGCCCAGGCAGATAGTCTTGGAGTTTGGGAGGCTCACGAAAGAGGCAGCGGCAGCATTTGTGGGGCTGTGAATGGGGTTGCCTGGCTACTTGAAGAGCAGCAAGAGCTTTTGGTCCTGCCACCTTTGGGGTGGGAGGAATCCCCGGCTGTTCGCAATTGCTTAACCTGGCTCCGGCTGTTCAGCGTCCCCGCGAGATAGTCTTGGAGTTTGGGAGGCTCACGAAAGAGGCAGCGGCAGCGTTTGTGGGGCTGTGAATGGGGTTGCGTGGCTCCTTGAAGAGCAGCAAGAGCTTTTGGTCCTGGCCCCTTTGGGGTGGGAGGAATCCCCGGACGTTCGCAATTGCTGAGCCTGGCTCCGGCTCTGCTCAGCAGCCCAGGCAGATAGTCTTGGAGTTTGGGAGGCTCACGAAAGAGGCAGCGGCAGCGTTTGCGGGGCTGTGAATGGGGTTGCCTGGCTACTTGAAGAGCAGCAAGAGCTTTTGGTCCTGCCACCTTTGGGGTGGGAGGAATCCCCGGATGTTCGCAATTGCTTAGCCTGGCTCCGACTGTACTCAGCGTCCCAGCCAGATAGTCTTGGAGTTTGGGAGGCTCACGAAAGAGACAGCGGCAGCGTTTGTGGGGCTGTGAATGGGGTTGCCTGGCTACTTGAAGAGCAGCAAGAGCTTTTGGTCCTGCCACCTTTGGGGTGGGAGGAATCCTGGGATGTTCGCAATTGCTTAGTTGAGCTCTGGCTCTACTCACCGGCCCAGGCAGATTCTACTGGAGTTTGGGAGGCTCACGAAAGAGGCAGCGGCAGCGTTTGTGGGGCTGTGAATGGGGTTGCCTGGCTACTTGAAGAGCAGCAAGAGCTTTTGGTCCTGCCACCTTTGGGGTGGGAGGAATCCTGGGACGTTCGCAATTGCTGAGCCTGGCTCCGGCTCTGCTCAGCAGCCCAGGCAGATAGTCTTGGAGTTTGGGAGGCTCACAAAAGAGGTAGCGGCAGCGTTTGTGGGGCTGTGAATGGGGTTGCCTGGCTACTTGAAGAGCAGCAAGAGCTTTTGGTCCTGCCACCTTAGGGGCGGGAGGAATCCCCGGATGTTCGCAATTGCTTAGTTGAGCTCTGGCTCTACTCACTGGCCCAGGCAGATAGTCCTGGACTTTGGGAGGCTCACGAAAGAGGCAGCGGCAGCGTTTGTGGGGCTGTGAATGGGGTTGCCTGGCTACTTGAAGAGCAGCAAGAGCTTTTGGTCCTGCCACCTTTGGGGCGGGAGGAATCCCGGGATGTTCGCAATTGCTGAGCCTGGGTCCGGCTCTGCTCAGTAACATGGGTAGATACTATTGGACTTTGGGAGGCTCATGAAAGAGGCAGCTGCAGCGTTTGGGGGAATATGAATGGGGTTGCCTGGCTACTTGAAGAGCAGCAAGAGCTTTTAGTCCTGTAACCTTTGGGGTGGGAGGAATCCCGGGACATTCGCAGTTGCTGAGCCTGGCTCCGGGTGTCCTCAGTGTCCCAGGCAGATAGTCTTGGAGTTTGGGAGGCTCACGAAAGAGGCAGTGTCAGCGTTTGTGGGGCTGTGAATGGGGTTGCCTGGCTACTTGAAGAGCAGCAAGAGCTTTTGGTCCTGCCACCTTTGGGGTGGGAGGAATCCCGGGACGTTTGAAATTGGTTACTTGAGCTCTGGCTCTGCTCAGCGGCCCAGGCAGATATTCTTGGACTTTGGGAGGCTCACGAAAGAGACAGCGTCAGCGTTTGTGGGGCTGTGAATGGGGTTGCCTGGCTACTTGAAGAGCAGCAAGAGCTTTTGGTCCTGGCCCCTTTGGGGTGGGAGGAATCCTGGGATGTTCGTAATTGCTTAGTTGAGCTCTGGCTCTACTCACCGGCCCAGGCAGATATTATTGGACTTTGGGAGGCTCATGAAAGAGGCAGCGGCAGCGTTTGTGGGGCTGTGAATGGGGTTGCCTGGCTACTTGAAGAGCAGCAAGAGCTTTTGGTCCTGGCCCCTTTGGGGTGGGAGGAATCCCGGGATGTTCGCAATTGCTTAGTTGAGCTCTGGCTCTACTCACCGGCCCAGGCAGATTTTACTGGAGTTTGGGAGGCTCACGAAAGAGGCAGCGGCAGCGTTTGTGGGGCTGTGAATGGGGTTGCCTGGCTACTTGAAGAGCAGCAAGAGCTTTTGGTCCTGCCACCTTTGGGGTGGGAGGAATCCCGGGATGTTCGCAATTGCTTAGTTGAGCTCTGGCTCTACTCACCGGCCCAGGCAGATTTTACTGGAGTTTGGGAGGCTCACGAAAGAGGCAGCGGCAGCGTTTGTGGGGCTGTGAATGGGGTTGCCTGGCTACTTGAAGAGCAGCAAGAGCTTTTGGTCCTGCCACCTTTGGGGTGGGAGGATCCCGGGACGTTCGCAGTTGCTGAGCCTGGCTCCGGCTCTGCTCAGCGGCCCAGGCAGATAGTCTTGGAGTTTGGGAGGCTCACGAAAGAGGCAGCGTCAGCGTTTGTGGGGCTGTGAATGGGGTTGCGTGGCTCCTTGAAGAGCAGCAAGAGCTTTTGGTCCTGCCACCTTTGGGGTGGGAGGAATCCCGGGACTTTCGCAATTGCTGAGCCTGGATCCGGCTCTGCTCAGCGGCCCAGGCAGATAGTCTTGGAGTTTGGGAGGCTCACGAAAGAGGCAGCGGCAGCGTTTGTGGGGCTGTGAATGGGGTTGCCTGGCTACTTGAAGAGCAGCAAGAGCTCTTGGTCCTGCCACCTTTGGGGTGGGAGGAATCCCGGGACGTTTGAAATTGGTTAGTTGAGCTCTGGCTCTACTCAGCGGCCCAGGCAGATAGTCTTGGAGTTTGGGAGGCTCACGAAAGAGGCAGCGGCAGCGTTTGTGGGGCTGTGAATGGGGTTGCCTGGCTACTTGAAGAGCAGCAAGAGCTTTTGGTCCTGCCACCTTTGGGGTGGGAGGAATCCCGGGATGTTCGCAATTGCTTAGTTGAGCTCTGGCTCTACTCACCGGCCCAGGCAGATAGTATTGGACTTTGGGAGGCTCATGAAAGAGGCAGCGGCAGCGTTTGTGGGGCTGTGAATGGGGTTGCCTGGCTACTTGAAGAGCAGCAAGAGCTTTTAGTCCTGCAACCTTTGGGGTGGGAGGAATCCCGGGACATTCGCAGTTGCTGAGCCTGGCTCCGGCTCTACTCACCGGCCCAGGCAGATAGTCTTGGAGTTTGGGAGGCTCACAAAAGAGACAGCAGCAGCGTTTGTGGGGCTGTGAATGGGGTTGCCTGGCTACTTGAAGAGCAGCAAGAGCTCTTGATCCTGCCACCTTTGGGGTGGGAGGAATCCCGGGACGTTTGAAATTGGTTACTTGAGCTCTGGCTCCGCTCAGCGGCCCAGGCAGATAGTCTTGGAGTTTGGGAGGCTCACGAAAGAGGCAGCGGCAGCGTTTGTGGGGCTGTGAATGGGGTTGCGTGGCTCCTTGAAGAGCAGCAAGAGCTTTTGGTCCTGCCACCTTTGGGGTGGGAGGAATCCCGGGACGTTCGCAATTGCTGAGCCTGGATCCGGCTCTGCTCAGCGGCCCAGGCAGATAGTCTTGGAGTTTGGGAGGCTCACGAAAGAGGCAGCGGCAGCGTTTGTGGGGCTGTGAATGTGGTTGCCTGGCTACTTGAAGAGCAGCAAGAGCTCTTGGTCCTGCCACCTTTGGGGTGGGAGGAATCCCGGGACGTTTGAAATTGGTTAGTTGAGCTCTGGCTCTACTCAGCGGCCCAGGCAGATAGTCTTGGAGTTTGGGAGGCTCACGAAAGAGGCAGCGGCAGCGTTTGTGGGGCTGTGAATGGGGTTGCCTGGCTACTTGAAGAGCAGCAAGAGCTTTTGGTCCTGCCACCTTTGGGGTGGGAGGAATCCTGGGACGTTTGAAATTGGTTACTTGAGCTCTGGCTCCGCTCAGCGGCCCAGGCAGATAGTCTTGGAGTTTGGGAGGCTCACGAAAGAGGCAGCGGCAGCGTTTGTGGGGCTGTGAATGGGGTTGCCTGGCTACTTGAAGAGCAGCAAGAGCTTTTAGTCCTGCAACCTTTGGGGTGGGAGGAATCCCGGGACATTCGCAGTTGCTGAGCCTGGCTCCGGCTCTACTCAGCGGCCCAGGCAGATAGTCTTGGAGTTTGGGAGGCTCACAAAAGAGACAGCAGCAGCGTTTGTGGGGCTGTGAATGGGGTTGCCTGGCTACTTGAAGAGCAGCAAGAGCTTTTGGTCCTGCACCTTTGGGGTGGGAGGAATGCCGGGACGTTCGCAGTTGCTGACCCTGGCTCCGGCTGTACTCAGCGGCCCAGGCAGATTTTGCTGGACTTTGGAAGGCTCACAAAAGAGGCAGCAGCAGCGTTTGTGGGGCTGTGAATGGGGTTGCCTGGCTACTTGAAGAGCAGCAAGAGCTATTAGTCCTGCCACCTTTGGGGTGGGAGGAATTCCGGGACTTTCGCAGTTGCTGACCCTGGCTCCGGCTCTGCTCAGCGGCCCAGGCAGATATTACTGCACTTTGGGAGGCTCACGAAAGAGGCAGCGGCAGCGTTTGTGGGGCTGTGAATGGGGTTGCCTGGCTACTTGAAGAGCAGCAAGAGCTTTTGGTCCTGCCACCTTTGGGGTGGGAGGAATCCCGGGACTTTCGCAGTTGCTGAGCCTGGCTCCGGCTCTGCTCAGCGGCCCAGGCAGATATTACTGCACTTTGGGAGTCTCACGAAAGAGACAGCGTCAGCGTTTGTGGGGCTGTGAATGGGGTTGCCTGGCTACTTGAAGAGCAGCAAGAGCTTTTGGTCCTGCCACCTTTGGGGTGGGAGGAATCCTGGGATGTTCGCAATTGCTTAGTTGAGCTCTGGCTCTACTCACCGGCCCAGGCAGATTTTACTGGAGTTTGGGAGGCTCACGAAAGAGGCAGCGGCAGCGTTTGTGGGGCTGTGAATGGGGTTGCCTGGCTACTTGAAGAGCAGCAAGAGCTTTTGGTCCTGCCACCTTTGGGGTGCGAGGAATCTCTGGACGTTCGCAGTTGCTGAGCCTGGCTCCGGCTCTGCTCAGCGGCCCAGGCAGATAGTCTTGGACTTTGGGAGGCTTACGAAAGAGACAGCATCAGCGTTTGTGGGGCTTTGAATGGGGTTGCCTGGCTACTTGAAGAGCAGCAAGAGCTTTTAGTCCTGCCACCTTTGGGGTGGGAGGAATCCCGGCACGGTCGCAGTTGCTTAGTTGAGCTCTGGCTCTATTCACCGGCCCAGGCATATTTTACTGGAGTTTGGGAGACTCACGAAAGAGGCAGCGGCAGCGTTTGTGGGGCTGTGAATGGGGTTGCCTGGCTACTTGAAGAGCAGCAAGAGCTTTTGGTCCTGCCACCTTTGGGGTGGGAGGAATCCCCGGACGTTCGTAATTGCTGAGCCTGGCTCCGGCTCTGCTCAGCGTCCCAGCCAGATAGTATAGGAGTTTGGGAGGCTCACGAAAGAGACAGCGTCAGCGTTTGTGGGGCTGTGAATGGGGTTGCCTGGCTACTTGAAGAGCAGCAAGAGCTCTTGGTCCTGCCACCTTTGGGGTGGGAGGAATCCCGGGAAGTTTGAAATTGGTTACTTGAGCTCTGGCTCTGCTCAGCGGCCCAGGCAGATATTATTGGACTTTGGGAGGGTCACGAAAGAGGCAGCGGCAGTGTTTGTGGGGCTGTGAATGGGGTTGCCTGGCTCCTTGAAGAGCAGCAAGAGCTTTTGGTCCTGGCCCCTTTGGGGTGGGAGGAATCCCCGGACGTTCGCAATTGCTGAGCCTGGCTCCGGCTCTGCTCAGCAGCCCAGGCAGATAGTCTTGGAGTTTGGGAGGCTCACGAAAGAGACAGCGTCAGCGTTTGTGGGGCTGTGAATGGGGTTGCCTGGCTACTTGAAGAGCAGCAAGAGCTTTTGGTCCTGCCACCTTAGGGGCGGGAGGAATCCCCGGATGTTCGCAATTGCTTAGTTGAGCTATGGCTCTACTCACTGGCCCAGGCAGATAGTACTGGACTTTGGGAGGCTCACGAAAGAGGCAGCGGCAGCGTTTGTGGGGCTGTGAATGGGGTTGCCTGGCTACTTGAAGAGCAGCAAGAGCTTTTGGTCCTGCCACCTTTGGGGCGGGAGGAATCCCGGGACGTTCGCAGTTGCTGAGCCTGGCTCCGGTTCTGCTCAGCGGCCCAGGCAGATATTACTGCACTTTGGGAGGCTCACAAAAGAGGCAGCGTCAGCGTTTGTGGGGCTGTGAATGGGGTTGCCTGGCTACTTGAAGAGCAGCAAGAGCTTTTGGTCCTGCCACCTTTGGGGTGGGAGGAATCCTGGGATGTTCGCAATTGCTTAGTTGAGCTCTGGCTCTACTCACCGGCCCAGGCAGATTTTACTGGAGTTTGGGAGGCTCACGAAAGAGGCAGCGGCAGCGTTTGTGGGGCTGTGAATGGGGTTGCCTGGCTACTTGAAGAGCAGCAAGAGGTTTTGGTCCTGGCCCCTTTGGGGTGGGAGGAATCCCGGGACGTTCGCAATTGCTGAGCCTGGCTCCGGCTCTGCTCAGCAGCCTGGGTAGATACTATTGGACTTTGGGAGGCTCACGAAAGAGACAGCGTCAGCGTTTGTGGGGCTGTGAAAGGGGTTGCCTGGCTACTTGAAGAGCAGCAAGAGCTTTTGGTCCTGCCACCTTTGGGGTGCGAGGAATCCTGGGATGTTCGCAATTGCTTAGTTGAGCTCTGGCTCTACTCATCGGCCCAGGCAGATAGTCTTGGAGTTTGGGAGGCTCACGAAAGAGGCAGCGGCAGCGTTTGTGGGGCTGTGAATGGGGTTGCCTGGCTACTTGAAGAGCAGCAAGAGCTTTTGGTCCTGCAACCTTTGGGGTGGGAGGAATCCCGGGACGTTCGCAGTTGCTGAGCCTGGCTCCGGCTCTACTCAGCGGCCCAGGCAGATAGTCTTGGACTTTGGGAGGCTCACAAAAGAGACAGCAGCAGCGTTTGTGGGGCTGTGAATGGGGTTGCCTGGCTACTTGAAGAGCAGCAAGAGCTTTTGGTCCTGCCACCTTTGGGGTGGGAGGAATCCTGGGATGTTTGCAATTGCTTAGTTGAGCTCTGGCTCTACTCACCGGCCCAGGCAGATTTTACTGGAGTTTGGGAGGCTCACGAAAGAGGCAGCGGCAGCGTTTGTGGGGCTGTGAATGGGGTTGCCTGGCTACTTGAAGAGCAGCAAGAGCTTTTGGTCCTGGCCCCTTTGGGGTGGGAGGAATCCCCGGACGTTCGTAATTGCTGAGCCTGGCTCCGGCTCTGCTCAGCAGCCTGGGTAGATACTATTGGACTTCGGGAGGCTCACGAAAGAGACAGCATCAGCGTTTGTGGGGCTGTGAAAGGGGTTGCCTGGCTACTTGAAGAACAGCAAGAGCTTTTGGTCCTGCCACCTTTGGGGTGGGAGGAATCCTGGGATGTTCGCAATTGCTTAGTTGAGCTCTGGCTCTACTCATCGGCCCAGGCAGATATTCTTGGACTTTGGGAGGCTCACGAAAGAGGCAGCGGCAGCGTTTGTGGGGCTGTGAATGGGGTTGCCTGGCTACTTGAAGAGCAGCAAGAGCTTTTAGTCCTGCAACCTTTGGGGTGGGAGGAATCCCGGGACATTCGCAGTTGCTGAGCCTGGCTCCGGCTCTACTCAGCGGCCCAGGCAGATAGTCTTGGACTTTGGGAGGCTCACAAAAGAGACAGCAGCAGCGTTTGTGGGGCTGTGAATGGGGTTGCCTGGCTACTTGAAGAGCAGCAAGAGCTTTTGGTCCTGCCACCTTTGGGGTGGGAGGAATCCTGGGACGTTCGCAATTGCTGACCCTGGCTCAGGCTCTGCTCAGCGGCCCAGGCATATTTTACTGGACTTTGGGAGGCTTACGAAAGAGACAGCATCAGCGTTTGTGGGGCTTTGAATGGGGTTGCCATGCTACTTGAAGAGCAGCAAGAGCTTTTGGTCCTGCCACCTTTGGGGTGGGAGGAATCCACGGACGTTCGTAATTGCTGAGCCTGGCTCCGGCTCTGCTCAGCGGCCCAGGCAGATAGTACTGCACTTTGGGAGGCTCACAAAAGAGGTAGCGGCAGTGTTTGTGGGGCTGTGAATGGGGTTGCCTGGCTACTTGAAGAGCAGCAAGAGCTCTTGGTCCTGCCACCTTCGGGGTGGGAGGAATCCCGGGACGTTCGAAATTGGTTACTTGAGCTCTGGCTCTGCTCAGCGGCCCAGGCAGATAGTCTTGGAGTTTGGGAGGCTCACGAAAGAGGCAGCGGCAGCGTTTGTGGGGCTGTGAATGGGGTTGCCTGGCTAATTGAAGAGCAGCAAGAGCTTTTGGTCCTGCCACCTTTGGGGTGGGAGGAATCTCCGGATATTCGCAATTGCTTAGCCTGGCTCCGACTGTACTCAGCGTCCCAGCGGGATAATCTTGGAGTTTGGGAGGCTCACGAAAGAGGCAGCGTCAGCGTTTGTGGGGCTATGAATGGGGTTGCCTGGCTACTTGAAGAGCAGCAAGAGCTTTTGGTCCTGCCACCTTTGGGGTAGGAGGAATCCTGGGATGTTCGCAATTGCTTAGTTGAGCTCTGGCTCTACTCACCGGCCCAGGCAGATTGTACTGGAGTTTGGGAGGCTCACGAAAGAGGCAGCGTCAGCGTTTGTGGGGCTGTGAATGGGGTTGCCTGGCTACTTGAAGAGCAGCAAGAGCTTTTGGTCCTGCCACCTTTGGGGTGGGAGGAATCCTGGGACGTTCGCAGTTGCTGACCCTGGCTCCGGCTCTACTCAGCGGCCCAGGCAGATAGTCTTGGAGTTTGGGAGGCTCACAAAAGAGACAGCAGCAGCGTTTGTGGGGCTGTGAATGGGGTTGCCTGGCTACTTGAAGAGCAGCAAGAGCTTTTGGTCCTGGCCCCTTTGGGGTGGGAGGAATCTCTGGACGTTCGCAATCGCTGAGCCTGGCTCCAGCTCTGCTCAGCGTCCCAGGCAGATAGTACTGGACTTTGGGAGGCTCACGAAAGAGGCAGCGGCAGCGTTTGTGGGGCTGTGAATGGGGTTGCCTGGCTACTTGGAAGAGCAGCAAGAGCTCTTAGTCCTGCCACCTTTGGGGTGGGAGGAATCCCGGGACGTTTGAAATTGGTTACTTGAGCTCTGGCTCTGCTCAGCGGCCCAGGCAGATAGTCTTGGAGTTTGGGAGGCTCACGAAAGAGGCAGCGTCAGCGTTTGTGGGGCTGTGAATGGGGTTGCCTGGCTACTTGAAGAGCAGCAAGAGGTTTTGGTCCTGGCCCCTTTGGGGTGGGAGGAATCCCGGGACGTTCGCAGTTGCTGAGCCTGGCTCCGGCTCTGCTCAGCGGCCCAGGCAGATAGTCTTGGAGTTTGGGAGGCTCACGAAAGAGGCAGCGGCAGCGTTTGTGGGGCTGTGAATGTGGTTGCCTGGCTACTTGAAGAGCAGCAAGAGCTCTTGGTCCTGCCACCTTTGGGGTGGGAGGAATCCCAGGACGTTTGAAATTGGTTAGTTGAGCTCTGGCTCTACTCAGCGGCCCAGGCAGATAGTCTTGGAGTTTGGGAGGCTCACGAAAGAGGCAGCGGCAGCGTTTGTGGGGCTGTGAATGGGGTTGCCTGGCTACTTGAAGAGCAGCAAGAGCTTTTGGTCCTGCCACCTTTGGGGTGGGAGGAATCCCGGGATGTTCGCAATTGCTTAGTTGAGCTCTGGCTCTACTCACCGGCCCAGGCAGATAGTATTGGACTTTGGGAGGCTCATGAAAGAGGCAGCGGCAGCGTTTGTGGGGCTGTGAATGGGGTTGCCTGGCTACTTGAAGAGCAGCAAGAGCTTTTAGTCCTGCAACCTTTGGGGTGGGAGGAATCCCGGGACATTCGCAGTTGCTGAGCCTGGCTCCGGCTCTACTCATCGGCCCAGGCAGATAGTCTTGGACTTTGAGAGGCTCACAAAAGAGACAGCAGCAGCGTTTGTGGGGCTGTGAATGGGGTTGCCTGGCTACTTGAAGAGCAGCAAGAGCTCTTGATCCTGCCACCTTTGGGGTGGGAGGAATCCCGGGACGTTTGAAATTGGTTACTTGAGCTCTGGCTCCGCTCAGCGGCCCAGGCAGATAGTCTTGGAGTTTGGGAGGCTCACGAAAGAGGCAGCGGCAGCGTTTGTGGGGCTGTGAATGGGGTTGCGTGGCTCCTTGAAGAGCAGCAAGAGCTTTTGGTCCTGCCACCTTTGGGGTGGGAGGAATCCCGGGACGTTCGCAATTGCTGAGCCTGGATCCGGCTCTGCTCAGCGGCCCAGGCAGATAGTCTTGGAGTTTGGGAGGCTCACGAAAGAGGCAGCGGCAGCGTTTGTGGGGCTGTGAATGGGGTTGCCTGGCTACTTGAAGAGCAGCAAGAGCTCTTGGTCCTGCCACCTTTGGGGTGGGAGGAATCCCGGGACGTTTGAAATTGGTTAGTTGAGCTCTGGCTCTACTCAGCGGCCCAGGCAGATAGTCTTGGAGTTTGGGAGGCTCACGAAAGAGGCAGCGTCAGCGTTTGTGGGGCTGTGAATGGGGTTGCCTGGCTACTTGAAGAGCAGCAAGAGCTTTTGGTCCTGCCACCTTTGGGGTGGGAGGAATCCTGGGACGTTTGAAATTGGTTACTTGAGCTCTGGCTCCGCTCAGCGGCCCAGGCAGATAGTCTTGGAGTTTGGGAGGCTCACGAAAGAGGCAGCGGCAGCGTTTGTGGGGCTGTGAATGGGGTTGCCTGGCTACTTGAAGAGCAGCAAGAGCTTTTAGTCCTGCAACCTTTGGGGTGGGAGGAATCCCGGGACATTCGCAGTTGCTGAGCCTGGCTCCGGCTCTACTCAGCGGCCCAGGCAGATAGTCTTGGAGTTTGGGAGGCTCACAAAAGAGACAGCAGCAGCGTTTGTGGGGCTGTGAATGGGGTTGCCTGGCTACTTGAAGAGCAGCAAGAGCTTTTGGTCCTGCACCTTTGGGGTGGGAGGAATGCCGGGACGTTCGCAGTTGCTGACCCTGGCTCCGGCTGTACTCAGCGGCCCAGGCAGATTTTGCTGGACTTTGGAAGGCTCACAAAAGAGGCAGCAGCAGCGTTTGTGGGGCTGTGAATGGGGTTGCCTGGCTACTTGAAGAGCAGCAAGAGCTCTTAGTCCTGCCACCTTTGGGGTGGGAGGAATTCCGGGACTTTCGCAGTTGCTGACCCTGGCTCCGGCTCTGCTCAGCGGCCCAGGCAGATATTACTGCACTTTGGGAGGCTCACGAAAGAGGCAGCGGCAGCGTTTGTGGGGCTGTGAATGGGGTTGCCTGGCTACTTGAAGAGCAGCAAGAGCTTTTGGTCCTGCCACCTTTGGGGTGGGAGGAATCCCGGGACTTTCGCAGTTGCTGAGCCTGGCTCCGGCTCTGCTCAGCGGCCCAGGCAGATATTACTGCACTTTGGGAGTCTCACGAAAGAGACAGCGTCAGCGTTTGTGGGGCTGTGAATGGGGTTGCCTGGCTACTTGAAGAGCAGCAAGAGCTTTTGGTCCTGCCACCTTTGGGGTGGGAGGAATCCTGGGATGTTCGCAATTGCTTAGTTGAGCTCTGGCTCTACTCACCGGCCCAGGCAGATTTTACTGGAGTTTGGGAGGCTCACGAAAGAGGCAGCGGCAGCGTTTGTGGGGCTGTGAATGGGGTTGCCTGGCTACTTGAAGAGCAGCAAGAGCTTTTGGTCCTGCCACCTTTGGGGTGCGAGGAATCTCTGGACGTTCGCAGTTGCTGAGCCTGGCTCCGGCTCTGCTCAGCGGCCCAGGCAGATAGTCTTGGACTTTGGGAGGCTTACGAAAGAGACAGCATCAGCGTTTGTGGGGCTTTGAATGGGGTTGCCTGGCTACTTGAAGAGCAGCAAGAGCTTTTAGTCCTGCCACCTTTGGGGTGGGAGGAATCCCGGCACGGTCGCAGTTGCTTAGTTGAGCTCTGGCTCTATTCACCGGCCCAGGCATATTTTACTGGAGTTTGGGAGACTCACGAAAGAGGCAGCGGCAGCGTTTGTGGGGCTGTGAATGGGGTTGCCTGGCTACTTGAAGAGCAGCAAGAGCTTTTGGTCCTGCCACCTTTGGGGTGGGAGGAATCCCCGGACGTTCGTAATTGCTGAGCCTGGCTCCGGCTCTGCTCAGCGTCCCAGCCAGATAGTATAGGAGTTTGGGAGGCTCACGAAAGAGACAGCGTCAGCGTTTGTGGGGCTGTGAATGGGGTTGCCTGGCTACTTGAAGAGCAGCAAGAGCTCTTGGTCCTGCCACCTTTGGGGTGGGAGGAATCCCGGGAAGTTTGAAATTGGTTACTTGAGCTCTGGCTCTGCTCAGCGGCCCAGGCAGATATTATTGGACTTTGGGAGGCTCACGAAAGAGGCAGCGGCAGTGTTTGTGGGGCTGTGAATGGGGTTGCCTGGCTCCTTGAAGAGCAGCAAGAGCTTTTGGTCCTGGCCCCTTTGGGGTGGGAGGAATCCCCGGACGTTCGCAATTGCTGAGCCTGGCTCCGGCTCTGCTCAGCAGCCCAGGCAGATAGTCTTGGAGTTTGGGAGGCTCACGAAAGAGACAGCGTCAGCGTTTGTGGGGCTGTGAATGGGGTTGCCTGGCTACTTGAAGAGCAGCAAGAGCTTTTGGTCCTGCCACCTTAGGGGCGGGAGGAATCCCCGGATGTTCGCAATTGCTTAGTTGAGCTATGGCTCTACTCACTGGCCCAGGCAGATAGTACTGGACTTTGGGAGGCTCACGAAAGAGGCAGCGGCAGCGTTTGTGGGGCTGTGAATGGGGTTGCCTGGCTACTTGAAGAGCAGCAAGAGCTTTTGGTCCTGCCACCTTTGGGGCGGGAGGAATCCCGGGACGTTCGCAGTTGCTGAGCCTGGCTCCGGTTCTGCTCAGCGGCCCAGGCAGATATTACTGCACTTTGGGAGGCTCACAAAAGAGGCAGCGTCAGCGTTTGTGGGGCTGTGAATGGGGTTGCCTGGCTACTTGAAGAGCAGCAAGAGCTTTTGGTCCTGCCACCTTTGGGGTGGGAGGAATCCTGGGATGTTCGCAATTGCTTAGTTGAGCTCTGGCTCTACTCACCGGCCCAGGCAGATTTTACTGGAGTTTGGGAGGCTCACGAAAGAGGCAGCGGCAGCGTTTGTGGGGCTGTGAATGGGGTTGCCTGGCTACTTGAAGAGCAGCAAGAGGTTTTGGTCCTGGCCCCTTTGGGGTGGGAGGAATCCCGGGACGTTCGCAATTGCTGAGCCTGGCTCCGGCTCTGCTCAGCAGCCTGGGTAGATACTATTGGACTTTGGGAGGCTCACGAAAGAGACAGCGTCAGCGTTTGTGGGGCTGTGAAAGGGGTTGCCTGGCTACTTGAAGAGCAGCAAGAGCTTTTGGTCCTGCCACCTTTGGGGTGCGAGGAATCCTGGGATGTTCGCAATTGCTTAGTTGAGCTCTGGCTCTACTCATCGGCCCAGGCAGATAGTCTTGGAGTTTGGGAGGCTCACGAAAGAGGCAGCGGCAGCGTTTGTGGGGCTGTGAATGGGGTTGCCTGGCTACTTGAAGAGCAGCAAGAGCTTTTGGTCCTGCAACCTTTGGGGTGGGAGGAATCCCGGGACGTTCGCAGTTGCTGAGCCTGGCTCCGGCTCTACTCAGCGGCCCAGGCAGATAGTCTTGGACTTTGGGAGGCTCACAAAAGAGACAGCAGCAGCGTTTGTGGGGCTGTGAATGGGGTTGCCTGGCTACTTGAAGAGCAGCAAGAGCTTTTGGTCCTGCCACCTTTGGGGTGGGAGGAATCCTGGGATGTTTGCAATTGCTTAGTTGAGCTCTGGCTCTACTCACCGGCCCAGGCAGATTTTACTGGAGTTTGGGAGGCTCACGAAAGAGGCAGCGGCAGCGTTTGTGGGGCTGTGAATGGGGTTGCCTGGCTACTTGAAGAGCAGCAAGAGCTTTTGGTCCTGGCCCCTTTGGGGTGGGAGGAATCCCCGGACGTTCGTAATTGCTGAGCCTGGCTCCGGCTCTGCTCAGCAGCCTGGGTAGATACTATTGGACTTCGGGAGGCTCACGAAAGAGACAGCATCAGCGTTTGTGGGGCTGTGAAAGGGGTTGCCTGGCTACTTGAAGAGCAGCAAGAGCTTTTGGTCCTGCCACCTTTGGGGTGGGAGGAATCCTGGGATGTTCGCAATTGCTTAGTTGAGCTCTGGCTCTACTCATCGGCCCAGGCAGATATTCTTGGACTTTGGGAGGCTCACGAAAGAGGCAGCGGCAGCGTTTGTGGGGCTGTGAATGGGGTTGCCTGCCTACTTGAAGAGCAGCAAGAGCTTTTAGTCCTGCAACCTTTGGGGTGGGAGGAATCCCGGGACATTCGCAGTTGCTGAGCCTGGCTCCGGCTCTACTCAGCGGCCCAGGCAGATAGTCTTGGACTTTGGGAGGCTCACAAAAGAGACAGCAGCAGCGTTTGTGGGGCTGTGAATGGGGTTGCCTGGCTACTTGAAGAGCAGCAAGAGCTTTTGGTCCTGCCACCTTTGGGGTGGGAGGAATCCTGGGACGTTCGCAATTGCTGACCCTGGCTCAGGCTCTGCTCAGCGGCCCAGGCATATTTTACTGGACTTTGGGAGGCTTACGAAAGAGACAGCATCAGCGTTTGTGGGGCTTTGAATGGGGTTGCCATGCTACTTGAAGAGCAGCAAGAGCTTTTGGTCCTGCCACCTTTGGGGTGGGAGGAATCCACGGACGTTCGTAATTGCTGAGCCTGGCTCCGGCTCTGCTCAGCGGCCCAGGCAGATAGTACTGCACTTTGGGAGGCTCACAAAAGAGGTAGCGGCAGTGTTTGTGGGGCTGTGAATGGGGTTGCCTGGCTACTTGAAGAGCAGCAAGAGCTCTTGGTCCTGCCACCTTCGGGGTGGGAGGAATCCCGGGACGTTCGAAATTGGTTACTTGAGCTCTGGCTCTGCTCAGCGGCCCAGGCAGATAGTCTTGGAGTTTGGGAGGCTCACGAAAGAGGCAGCGGCAGCGTTTGTGGGGCTGTGAATGGGGTTGCCTGGCTACTTGAAGAGCAGCAAGAGCTTTTGGTCCTGCCACCTTTGGGGTGGGAGGAATCTCCGGATATTCGCAATTGCTTAGCCTGGCTCCGACTGTACTCAGCGTCCCAGCGGGATAATCTTGGAGTTTGGGAGGCTCACGAAAGAGGCAGCGTCAGCGTTTGTGGGGCTATGAATGGGGTTGCCTGGCTACTTGAAGAGCAGCAAGAGCTTTTGGTCCTGCCACCTTTGGGGTAGGAGGAATCCTGGGATGTTCGCAATTGCTTAGTTGAGCTCTGGCTCTACTCACCGGCCCAGGCAGATTGTACTGGAGTTTGGGAGGCTCACGAAAGAGGCAGCGTCAGCGTTTGTGGGGCTGTGAATGGGGTTGCCTGGCTACTTGAAGAGCAGCAAGAGCTTTTGGTCCTGCCACCTTTGGGGTGGGAGGAATCCTGGGATGTTCGCAATTGCTTAGTTGAGCTCTGGCTCTGCTCACCGGCCCAGGCAGATAGTCTTGGAGTTTGGGAATCTCACGAAAGAGGCAGCGGCAGCATTTGTGGGGCTGTGAATGGGGTTGCCTGGCTACTTGAAGAGCAGCAAGAGCTTTTGGTCCTGCCACCTTTGGGGTGGGAGGAATCCCCGGACGTTCGCAGTTGCTGAGCCTGGCTCAGGCTCTGCTCAGCAGCCCAGGCAGATAGTATTGGAGTTTGGGAGGCTCACGAAAGAGACAGCGGCAGCGTTTGTGGGGCTGTGAATGGGGTTGCCTGGCTACTTGAAGAGCAGCAAGAGCTTTTGGTCCTGCCGCCTTTGGGGTGGGAGGAATCCCCGGACGTTCGCAATTGCTGAGCCTGGCTCCGGCTCTGCTCAGCAGCCCAGGCAGATAGTCTTGGAGTTTGGGAGGCTCACGAAAGAGACAGCGTCAGCGTTTGTGGGGCTGTGAATGGGGTTGCCTGGCTACTTGAAGAGCAGCAAGAGCTTTTGGTCCTGCCACCTTTGGGGTGGGAGGAATGCCGGGACGTTCGCAGTTGCTGACCCTGGCTCCGGCTCTACTCAGCGGCCCAGGCAGATAGTCTTGGAGTTTGGGAGGCTCACGAAAGAGGCAGCGTCAGCTTTTCTGGGGCTGTGAAAGGGGTTGCCTGCCTACTTGAAGAGCAGCAAGAGCTTTTGGTCCTGCCACCTTTGGGGTGGGAGGAATCCTGGGATGTTCGCAATTGCTTAGTTGAGCTCTGGCTCTACTCACCGGCCCAGGCAGATATTATTGGACTTTGGGAGGCTCATGAAAGAGGCAGCGGCAGCGTTTGTGGGGCTGTGAATGGGGTTGCCTGGCTACTTGAAGAGCAGCAAGAGCTTTTGGTCCTGCCACCTTTGGGGTGGGAGGAATCCTGGGACGTTCGCAATTGCTGACCCTGGCTCAGGCTCTGCTCAGCGGCCCAGGCATATTTTACTGGAGTTTGGGAGGCTCACGAAAGAGGCAGCGGCAGCGTTTGTGGGGCTGTGAATGGGGTTGCCTGGCTACTTGAAGAGCAGCAAGAGCTTTTGGTCCTGCCACCTTTGGGGTGGGAGGAAATCCGTGACGTTCGCAGTTGCTGAGCCTGGCTCCGGCTCTGCTCAGCGTCCCAGGCAGATAGTCTTGGAGTTTGGGAGGCTCACAAAAGAGACAGCGTCAGCGTTTGTGGGGCTGTGAATGGGGTTGCCTGGCTACTTGAAGAGCAGCAAGAGCTTTTGGTCCTGCCACCTTTGGGGCGGGAGGAATCCCGGGACGTTCGCAGTTGCTGAGCCTGGCTCCGGCTCTGCTCAGCGGCCCAGGCAGATATTACTGCACTTTGGGAGGCTCACAAAAGAGGCAGCGGCAGCGTTTGTGGGGCTGTGAATGGGGTTGCCTGGCTACTTGAAGAGCAGCAAGAGCTTTTGGTCCTGCCACCTTTGGGGTGGGAGGAATCCCGGGACGTTCGCAGTTGCTGACCCTGGCTCCGGCTCTGCTCAGCGTCCCAGGCAGATAGTATTGGAGTTTGGGAGGCTCACGAAAGAGACAGCGGCAGCGTTTGTGGGGCTGTGAATGGGGTTGCCTGGCTACTTGAAGAGCAGCAAGTGCTTTGGGTTTTGCCACCTTTGGGGTGGGAGGAATCCCGGGATGTTCGCAATTGCTGAGCCTGGCTCCGGCTCTGCTCAGTAGCCTGGGTAGATACTATTGGACTTTGGGAGGCTCATGAAAGAGGCAGCGGCAGCGTTAGTGGGGCTGTGAATGGGGTTGCCTGGCTACTTGAAGAGCAGCAAGAGCTTTTGGTCCTGCCACCTTTGGGGTGGGAGGAATCTCGGGACGTTCGCAGTTGCTGAGCCTGGCTCCGGCTCTGCTCAGCGTCCCAGGCAGATAGTCTTGGACTTTGGGAGGCTCACAAAAGAGACAGCGGCAGCGTTTGTGGGGCTGTGAATGGGGTTGCCTGGCTACTTGAAGAGCAGCAAGAGCTTTTGGTCCTGGCCCCTTTGGGGTGGGAGGAATTCCGGGACGTTCGCAATTGCTGACCCTGGCTCCGGCTCTGCTCAGCGGCCCAGGCAGATAGTCTTGGAGTTTGGGAGGCTCACGAAAGAGGCAGCGGCAGCGTTTGTGGGGCTGTGAATGGGGTTGCCTGGCTACTTGAAGAGCAGGAAGAGCTTTTGGTCCTGCCACCTTTGGGGTGGGAGGAATCCCGGGACGTTCGCAGTTGCTGAGCCTGGCTCCGGCTCTGCTCAGCGGCCCAGGCAGATAGTCTTGGAGTTTGGGAGGCTCACGAAAGAGGCAGCGTCAGCGTTTGTGGGGCTGTGAATGGGGTTGCCTGGCTACTTGAAGAGCAGCAAGAGCTTTTGGTTTTGCCACCTTTGGGGTGGGAGGAATCCCGGGATGTTCGCAATTGCTGAGCCTGGCTCCAGATCTACTCAGTAACCTGGGTAAATACTATTGGACTTTGGGAGGCTCATGAAAGAGACAGCGGCAGCGTTTGGGGGAATATGAATGGGGTTGCCTGGCTACTTGAAGAGCAGCAAGAGCTTTTAGTCCTGCCACCTTTGGGGTGGGAGGAATCCCGGGACGTTTGAAATTGCTTAGTTGAGCTCTGGCTCTACTCACCGGCCCAGGCATATTTTACTGGAGTTTGGGAGACTCACGAAAGAGGCAGCGTCAGCGTTTGTGGGGCTGTGAAAGTGGTTGCCTGGCTCCTTGAAGAGCAGCAAGAGCTTTTGGTCCTGCCACCTTTGGGGTGGGAGGAATCCCGGGACGTTCGCAATCGCTGAGCCTGGCTCCGGCTCTGCTCAGCGGCCCAGGCAGATATTACTGCACTTTGGGAGGCTCACAAAAGAGACAGCGGCAGCGTTTGTGGGGCTGTGAATGGGGTTGCCTGGCTGCTTGAAGAGCAGCAAGAGCTTTTGGTCCTGCCACCTTTGGGGTGGGAGGAATCCTGGGACTTTTGCAATTGCTTAGTTGAGCTCTGGCTCTACTCATCGGCCCAGGCAGATATTCTTGGACTTTGAGAGGCTCACGAAAGAGGCAGCGGCAGCGTTTGTGGGGCTGTGAATGGGGTTGCCTGGCTACTTGGAAGAGCAGCAAGAGCTTTTGGTCCTGCCACCTTTGGGGTGGGAGGAATCCCGGGACGTTTGAAATTGGTTACTTGAGCTCCGGCTCTGCTCAGCGGCCCAGGCAGATAGTCTTGGAGTTTGGGAGGCTCACGAAAGAGGCAGCGGCAGCGTTTGTGGGGCTGTGAATGGGGTTGCCTGGCTACTTGAAGAGCAGCAAGAGCTTTTGGTCCTGCCACCTTTGGGGTGGGAGGAATCCCGGGACGTTCGCAGTTGCTGAGCCTGGCTCCGGCTCTGCTCAGCGGCCCAGGCAGATAGTCTTGGAGTTTGGGAGGCTCACGAAAGAGGCAGCGTCAGCGTTTGTGGGGCTGTGAATGGGGTTGCCTGGCTACTTGAAGAGCAGCAAGAGCTTTTGGTCCTGCCACCTTTGGGGTGGGAGGAATCCCGGGATGTTCGCAATTGCTGAGCCTGGCTCCAGATCTACTCAGTAACCTGGGTAAATACTATTGGACTTTGGGAGGCTCATGAAAGAGACAGCGGCAGCGTTTGGGGGAATATGAATGGGGTTGCCTGGCTACTTGAAGAGCAGCAAGAGCTTTTAGTCCTGCCACCTTTGGGGTGGGAGGAATCCCGGGACGTTTGAAATTGCTTAGTTGAGCTCTGGCTCTACTCACCGGCCCAGGCAGATTTTACTGGAGTTTGGGAGGCTCACGAAAGAGGCAGCGTCAGCGTTTGTGGGGCTGTGAATGGGGTTGCCTGCCTACTTGAAGAGCAGCAAGAGCTTTTGGTCCTGCCACCTCTGCGGTGGGAGTAATCCCGGGACGTTCGCAGTTGCTGAGCCTGGCTCCGGCTCTGCTCAGCGGCCCAGGCAGATATTACTGCACTTTGGGAGGCTCACAAAAGAGACAGCGGCAGCGTTTGTGGGGCTGTGAATGGGGTTGCCTGGCTGCTTGAAGAGCAGCAAGAGCTTTTGGTCCTGGCCCCTTTGGGGTGGGAGGAATCCTGGGACTTTTGCAATTGCTTAGTTGAGCTCTGGCTCTACTGATCGGCCCAGGCAGATATTCTTGGACTTTGAGAGGCTCACGAAAGAGGCAGCGGCAGCGTTTGTGGGGCTGTGAATGGGGTTGCCTGGCTACTTGAAGAGCAGCAAGAGCTTTTGGTCCTGCCACCTTTGGGGTGGCAGGAATCCCGGGATGTTCGCAATTGCTGAGCCTGGCTCCAGATCTACTCAGTAACCTGGGTAAATACTATTGGACTTTGGGAGGCTCATGAAAGAGACAGCGGCAGCGTTTGGGGGAATATGAATGGGGTTGCCTGGCTACTTGAAGAGCAGCAAGAGCTTTTAGTCCTGCCACCTTTGGGGTGGGAGGAATCCCGGGACGTTCGCAGTTGCTGAGCCTGGCTCCGGCTCTGCTCAGCGGCCCAGGCAGATATTACTGCACTTTGGGAGGCTCACAAAAGAGACAGCGGCAGCGTTTGTGGGGCTGTGAATGGGGTTGCCTGGCTGCTTGAAGAGCAGCAAGAGCTTTTGGTCCTGCCACCTTTGGGGTGGGAGGAATCCTGGGACTTTTGCAATTGCTTAGTTGAGCTCTGGCTCTACTCATCGGCCCAGGCAGATATTCTTGGACTTTGAGAGGCTCACGAAAGAGGCAGCGGCAGCGTTTGTGGGGCTGTGAATGGGGTTGCCTGGCTACTTGGAAGAGCAGCAAGAGCTTTTGGTCCTGCCACCTTTGGGGTGGGAGGAATCCCGGGACGTTTGAAATTGGTTACTTGAGCTCTGGCTCTACTCACCGGCCCAGGCAGATAGTCTTGGAGTTTGGGAGGCTCACGAGAGAGGTAGCGGCAGCGTTTGTGGGGCTGTGAATGGGGTTGTCTGGCTACTTGAAAAGCAGCAAGAGCTTTTGGTCCTGCCACCTTTGGGGTGGGAGGAATCCCCGGATGTTCGCAATTGCTTAGTTGAGCTCTGGCTCTGCTCACCGGCCCAGGCAGATTTTAGTGGAGTTTGGGAATCTCACGAAAGAGGCAGCGGCAGCGTTTGTGGGGCTGTGAATGGGGTTGCCTGGCTACTTGAAGAGCAGCAAGAGCTTTTGGTCCTGCCACCTTTGGGGTGGGAGGAATCCTGGGACGTTCGCAATTGCTGACCCTGGCTCAGGCTCTGCTCAGCGGCCCAGGCATATTTTACTGGAGTTTGGGAGGCTCACAAAAGAGGCAGCGGCAGCGTTTGTGGGGCTGTGAATGGGGTTGCCTGCCTACTTGAAGAGCAGCAAGAGCTTTTGGTCCTGCCACCTTTGGGGTGGGAGGAATGCCGGGACGTTCGCAGTTGCTGAGCCTGGCTCCGGCTCTGCTCAGCGTCCCAGGCAGATAGTATTGGAGTTTGGGAGGCTCACGAAAGAGACAGCGGCAGCGTTTGTGGGGCTGTGAATGGGGTTGCCTGGCTACTTGAAGAGCAGCAAGAGCTTTTGGTCCTGCCACCTTTGGGGTGGGAGGAATCCCGGGACGTTCGCAGTTGCTGAGCCTGGCTCCGGCTCTGCTCAGCGGCCCAGGCAGATATTATGCACTTTGGGAGGCTCACAAAAGAGACAGCGGCAGCGTTTGTGGGGCTGTGAATGGGGTTGCCTGGCTGCTTGAAGAGCAGCAAGAGCTTTTGGTCCTGCCACCTTTGGGGTGGGAGGAATCCCCGGACTTTTGCAATTGCTTAGTTGAGCTCTGGCTCTACTCATCGGCCCAGGCAGATAGTCTTGGAGTTTGGGAGGCTCATGAAAGAGGCAGCGTCAGCGTTTGTGGGGCTGTGAATGGGGTTGCCTGGCTACTTGAAGAGCAGCAAGAGATTTTGGTCCTGCCACCTTTGGGGTTGGAGGAATCCCCGGATGTTCGCAATTGCTTAACCTGGCTCCGGCTGTACTCAGCGTCCCAGCCAGATAGTACTGGACTTTGGGAGGCTCACGAAAGAGGCAGCGGCAGCGTTTGTGGGGCTGTGAATGGGGTTGCCTGGCTACTTGAAGAGCAGCAAGAGCTTTTGGTCCTGCCACCTTTGGGGTGGGAGGAATCCTGGGACGTTCGCAATTGCTTAGTTGAGCTCTGGCTCTGCTCAGCGGCCCAGGCAGATAGTCTTGGAGTTTGGGAGGCTCACGAAAGAGGCAGCGGCAGCGTTTGTGGGGCTGTGAATGGGGTTGCCTGGCTACTTGAAGAGCAGCAAGAGCTTTTGGTCCTGCCACCTTTGGGGTGGGAGGAATCCTGGGATGTTCGCAATTGCTTAGTTGAGCTCTGGCTCTGCTCACCGGCCCAGGCATATTTTACTGGAGTTTGGGAATCTCACGAAAGAGGCAGCGGCAGCATTTGTGGGGCTGTGAATGGGGTTGCCTGGCTACTTGAAGAGCAGCAAGAGCTTTTGGTCCTGGCCCCTTTGGGGTGGGAGGAATCCCCGGACGTTCGTAATTGCTGAGCCTGGCGCAGTCTCTGCTCAGCAGCCCAGGCAGATAGTCTTGGAGTTTGGGAGGCTCACGAAAGAGACAGCGGCAGCGTTTGTGGGGCTGTGAATGGGGTTGCCTGGCTACTTGAAGAGCAGCAAGAGCTTTTGGTCCTGCCGCCTTTGGGGTGGGAGGAATCCCGGGACGTTCGCAATTGCTGAGCCTGGCTCCGGCTCTGCTCAGCGTCCCAGGCAGATACTATTGGAGTTTGGGAGGCTCACGAAAGAGACAGCGTCAGCGTTTGTGGGGCTGTGAATGGGGTTGCCTGGCTACTTGAAGAGCAGCAAGAGCTTTTGGTCCTGCCACCTTTGGGGTGGGAGGAATCCCGGGATGTTCGCAGTTGCTGAGCCTGGCTCCGGCTCTACTCATCGGCCCAGGCAGATAGTCTTGGAGTTTGGGAGGCTCACGAAAGAGGCAGCGTCAGCGTTTCTGGGGCTGTGAAAGGGGTTGCCTGGCTACTTGAAGAGCAGCAAGAGCTTTTGGTCCTGCCACCTTTGGGGTGGGAGGAATCCCCGGATGTTCGCAATTGCTTAGTTGAGCTCTGGCTCTACTCACCGGCCCAGGCAGATATTATTGGACTTTGGGAGGCTCATGAAAGAGGCAGCGGCAGCGTTTGTGGGGCTGTGAATGGGGTTGCCTGGCTACTTGAAGAGCAGCAAGAGCTTTTGGTCCTGCCACCTTTGGGGTGGGAGGAATCCTGGGATGTTTGCAATTCCTGAGCCTGGCTCCAGCTCTACTCAGCGGCCCAGGCAGATAGTATTGGAGTTTGGGAGGCTCACGAAAGAGGCAGCGGCAGCGTTTGTGGGGCTGTGAATGGGGTTGCCTGGCTACTTGAAGAGCAGCAAGAGCTTTTGGTCCTGCCACCTTTGGGGTGGGAGGAATCCCGGGACGTTCGCAGTTGCTGACCCTGGCTCCGGCTCTGCTCAGCGGCCCAGGCAGATAGTCTTGGAGTTTGGGAGGCTCACGAAAGAGGCAGCGGCAGCGTTTGTGGGGCTGTGAATGGGGTTGCCTGGCTACTTGAAGAGCAGCAAGAGCTTTTGGTCCTGCCACCTTTGGGGTGGGAGGAATCCCCGGATGTTCGCAATTGCTTAGCCTGGCTCCGACTGTACTCAGCGTCCCAGCCAGATAGTCTTGGAGTTTGGGAGGCTCACGAAAGAGACAGCGTCAGCGTTTGTGGGGCTGTGAATGGGGTTGCCTGGCTACTTGAAGAGCAGCAAGAGCTTTTGGTCCTGCCACCTTTGGGGTGGGAGGAATCCTGGGACGTTCGCAATTGCTGAGCCTGGCTCCGGCTCTGCTCAGCAGCCCAGGCAGATAGTCTTGGAGTTTGGGAGGCTCACGAAAGAGACAGCGTCAGCGTTTGTGGGGCTGTGAATGGGGTTGCCTGGCTACTTGAAGAGCAGCAAGAGGTTTTGGTCCTGGCCCCTTTGGGGTGGGAGGAATCCCGGGACGTTCTCAATTGCTGAGCCTGGCTCCGGCTCTGCTCAGCGGCCCAGGCAGATAGTCTTGGACTTTGGGAGGCTCACGAAAGAGGCAGCGGCAGCATTTGTGGGGCTCTGAATGGGGTTGCCTGGCTACTTGAAGAGCAGCAAGAGCTTTTGGTCCTGCCACCTTTGGGGTGGGAAGAATCTCGGGACGTTCGCAGTTGCTGAGCCTGGCTCCGGCTCTGCTCAGCAGCCCAGGCAGATAGTATTGGACTCTGGGAGGCTCACGAAAGAGGCAGCGGCAGCGTTTGTGGGGCTGTGAATGGGGTTGCCTGGCTACTTGAAGAGCAGCAAGAGCTTTTGGTCCTGCCACCTTTGGGGTGGGAGGAATCCTGGGATGTTCGCAATTGCTTAGTTGAGCTCTGGCTCTGCTCACCGGCCCAGGCAGATAGTCTTGGAGTTTGGGAATCTCACGAAAGAGGCAGCGGCAGCATTTGTGGGGCTGTGAATGGGGTTGCCTGGCTACTTGAAGAGCAGCAAGAGCTTTTGGTCCTGCCACCTTTGGGGTGGGAGGAATCCCCGGACGTTCGCAGTTGCTGAGCCTGGCTCAGGCTCTGCTCAGCAGCCCAGGCAGATAGTATTGGAGTTTGGGAGGCTCACGAAAGAGACAGCGGCAGCGTTTGTGGGGCTGTGAATGGGGTTGCCTGGCTACTTGAAGAGCAGCAAGAGCTTTTGGTCCTGCCGCCTTTGGGGTGGGAGGAATCCCCGGACGTTCGCAATTGCTGAGCCTGGCTCCGGCTCTGCTCAGCAGCCCAGGCAGATAGTCTTGGAGTTTGGGAGGCTCACGAAAGAGACAGCGTCAGCGTTTGTGGGGCTGTGAATGGGGTTGCCTGGCTACTTGAAGAGCAGCAAGAGCTTTTGGTCCTGCCACCTTTGGGGTGGGAGGAATGCCGGGACGTTCGCAGTTGCTGACCCTGGCTCCGGCTCTACTCAGCGGCCCAGGCAGATAGTCTTGGAGTTTGGGAGGCTCACGAAAGAGGCAGCGTCAGCTTTTCTGGGGCTGTGAAAGGGGTTGCCTGCCTACTTGAAGAGCAGCAAGAGCTTTTGGTCCTGCCACCTTTGGGGTGGGAGGAATCCTGGGATGTTCGCAATTGCTTAGTTGAGCTCTGGCTCTACTCACCGGCCCAGGCAGATATTATTGGACTTTGGGAGGCTCATGAAAGAGGCAGCGGCAGCGTTTGTGGGGCTGTGAATGGGGTTGCCTGGCTACTTGAAGAGCAGCAAGAGCTTTTGGTCCTGCCACCTTTGGGGTGGGAGGAATCCTGGGACGTTCGCAATTGCTGACCCTGGCTCAGGCTCTGCTCAGCGGCCCAGGCATATTTTACTGGAGTTTGGGAGGCTCACGAAAGAGGCAGCGGCAGCGTTTGTGGGGCTGTGAATGGGGTTGCCTGGCTACTTGAAGAGCAGCAAGAGCTTTTGGTCCTGCCACCTTTGGGGTGGGAGGAAATCCGTGACGTTCGCAGTTGCTGAGCCTGGCTCCGGCTCTGCTCAGCGTCCCAGGCAGATAGTCTTGGAGTTTGGGAGGCTCACAAAAGAGACAGCGTCAGCGTTTGTGGGGCTGTGAATGGGGTTGCCTGGCTACTTGAAGAGCAGCAAGAGCTTTTGGTCCTGCCACCTTTGGGGCGGGAGGAATCCCGGGACGTTCGCAGTTGCTGAGCCTGGCTCCGGCTCTGCTCAGCGGCCCAGGCAGATATTACTGCACTTTGGGAGGCTCACAAAAGAGGCAGCGGCAGCGTTTGTGGGGCTGTGAATGGGGTTGCCTGGCTACTTGAAGAGCAGCAAGTGCTTTGGGTTTTGCCACCTTTGGGGTGGGAGGAATCCCGGGATGTTCGCAATTGCTGAGCCTGGCTCCGGCTCTGCTCAGTAGCCTGGGTAGATACTATTGGACTTTGGGAGGCTCATGAAAGAGGCAGCGGCAGCGTTTGTGGGGCTGTGAATGGGGTTGCCTGGCTACTTGAAGAGCAGCAAGAGCTTTTGGTCCTGCCACCTTTGGGGTGGGAGAAATCTCGGGACGTTCGCAGTTGCTGAGCCTGGCTCCGGCTCTGCTCAGCGTCCCAGGCAGATAGTCTTGGACTTTGGGAGGCTCACAAAAGAGACAGCGGCAGCGTTTGTGGGGCTGTGAATGGGGTTGCCTGGCTACTTGAAGAGCAGCAAGAGCTTTTGGTCCTGGCCCCTTTGGGGTGGGAGGAATTCCGGGACGTTCGCAATTGCTGACCCTGGCTCCGGCTCTGCTCAGCGGCCCAGGCAGATAGTCTTGGAGTTTGGGAGGCTCACGAAAGAGGCAGCGGCAGCGTTTGTGGGGCTGTGAATGGGGTTGCCTGGCTACTTGAAGAGCAGGAAGAGCTTTTGGTCCTGCCACCTTTGGGGTGGGAGGAATCCCGGGACGTTCGCAGTTGCTGAGCCTGGCTCCGGCTCTGCTCAGCGGCCCAGGCAGATAGTCTTGGAGTTTGGGAGGCTCACGAAAGAGGCAGCGTCAGCGTTTGTGGGGCTGTGAATGGGGTTGCCTGGCTACTTGAAGAGCAGCAAGAGCTTTTGGTTTTGCCACCTTTGGGGTGGGAGGAATCCCGGGATGTTCGCAATTGCTGAGCCTGGCTCCAGATCTACTCAGTAACCTGGGTAAATACTATTGGACTTTGGGAGGCTCATGAAAGAGACAGCGGCAGCGTTTGGGGGAATATGAATGGGGTTGCCTGGCTACTTGAAGAGCAGCAAGAGCTTTTAGTCCTGCCACCTTTGGGGTGGGAGGAATCCCGGGACGTTTGAAATTGCTTAGTTGAGCTCTGGCTCTACTCACCGGCCCAGGCATATTTTACTGGAGTTTGGGAGACTCACGAAAGAGGCAGCGTCAGCGTTTGTGGGGCTGTGAAAGTGGTTGCCTGGCTCCTTGAAGAGCAGCAAGAGCTTTTGGTCCTGCCACCTTTGGGGTGGGAGGAATCCCGGGACGTTCGCAATCGCTGAGCCTGGCTCCGGCTCTGCTCAGCGGCCCAGGCAGATATTACTGCACTTTGGGAGGCTCACAAAAGAGACAGCGGCAGCGTTTGTGGGGCTGTGAATGGGGTTGCCTGGCTGCTTGAAGAGCAGCAAGAGCTTTTGGTCCTGCCACCTTTGGGGTGGGAGGAATCCTGGGACTTTTGCAATTGCTTAGTTGAGCTCTGGCTCTACTCATCGGCCCAGGCAGATATTCTTGGACTTTGAGAGGCTCACGAAAGAGGCAGCGGCAGCGTTTGTGGGGCTGTGAATGGGGTTGCCTGGCTACTTGGAAGAGCAGCAAGAGCTTTTGGTCCTGCCACCTTTGGGGTGGGAGGAATCCCGGGACGTTTGAAATTGGTTACTTGAGCTCCGGCTCTGCTCAGCGGCCCAGGCAGATAGTCTTGGAGTTTGGGAGGCTCACGAAAGAGGCAGCGGCAGCGTTTGTGGGGCTGTGAATGGGGTTGCCTGGCTACTTGAAGAGCAGCAAGAGCTTTTGGTCCTGCCACCTTTGGGGTGGGAGGAATCCCGGGACGTTCGCAGTTGCTGAGCCTGGCTCCGGCTCTGCTCAGCGGCCCAGGCAGATAGTCTTGGAGTTTGGGAGGCTCACGAAAGAGGCAGCGGCAGCGTTTGTGGGGCTGTGAATGGGGTTGCCTGGCTACTTGAAGAGCAGCAAGAGCTTTTGGTCCTGCCACCTTTGGGGTGGGAGGAATCCCGGGATGTTCGCAATTGCTGAGCCTGGCTCCAGATCTACTCAGTAACCTGGGTAAATACTATTGGACTTTGGGAGGCTCATGAAAGAGACAGCGGCAGCGTTTGGGGGAATATGAATGGGGTTGCCTGGCTACTTGAAGAGCAGCAAGAGCTTTTAGTCCTGCCACCTTTGGGGTGGGAGGAATCCCGGGACGTTCGCAGTTGCTGAGCCTGGCTCCGGCTCTGCTCAGCGGCCCAGGCAGATATTACTGCACTTTGGGAGGCTCACAAAAGAGACAGCGGCAGCGTTTGTGGGGCTGTGAATGGGGTTGCCTGGCTGCTTGAAGAGCAGCAAGAGCTTTTGGTCCTGCCACCTTTGGGGTGGGAGGAATCCTGGGACTTTTGCAATTGCTTAGTTGAGCTCTGGCTCTACTCATCGGCCCAGGCAGATATTCTTGGACTTTGAGAGGCTCACGAAAGAGGCAGCGGCAGCGTTTGTGGGGCTGTGAATGGGGTTGCCTGGCTACTTGGAAGAGCAGCAAGAGCTTTTGGTCCTGCCACCTTTGGGGTGGGAGGAATCCCGGGACGTTTGAAATTGGTTACTTGAGCTCTGGCTCTACTCACCGGCCCAGGCAGATAGTCTTGGAGTTTGGGAGGCTCACGAGAGAGGTAGCGGCAGCGTTTGTGGGGCTGTGAATGGGGTTGTCTGGCTACTTGAAAAGCAGCAAGAGCTTTTGGTCCTGCCACCTTTGGGGTGGGAGGAATCCCCGGATGTTCGCAATTGCTTAGTTGAGCTCTGGCTCTGCTCACCGGCCCAGGCAGATTTTAGTGGAGTTTGGGAATCTCACGAAAGAGGCAGCGGCAGCGTTTGTGGGGCTGTGAATGGGGTTGCCTGGCTACTTGAAGAGCAGCAAGAGCTTTTGGTCCTGCCACCTTTGGGGTGGGAGGAATCCTGGGACGTTCGCAATTGCTGACCCTGGCTCAGGCTCTGCTCAGCGGCCCAGGCATATTTTACTGGAGTTTGGGAGGCTCACAAAAGAGGCAGCGGCAGCGTTTGTGGGGCTGTGAATGGGGTTGCCTGCCTACTTGAAGAGCAGCAAGAGCTTTTGGTCCTGCCACCTTTGGGGTGGGAGGAATGCCGGGACGTTCGCAGTTGCTGAGCCTGGCTCCGGCTCTGCTCAGCGTCCCAGGCAGATAGTATTGGAGTTTGGGAGGCTCACGAAAGAGACAGCGGCAGCGTTTGTGGGGCTGTGAATGGGGTTGCCTGGCTACTTGAAGAGCAGCAAGAGCTTTTGGTCCTGCCACCTTTGGGGTGGGAGGAATCCCGGGACGTTCGCAGTTGCTGAGCCTGGCTCCGGCTCTGCTCAGCGGCCCAGGCAGATATTATGCACTTTGGGAGGCTCACAAAAGAGACAGCGGCAGCGTTTGTGGGGCTGTGAATGGGGTTGCCTGGCTGCTTGAAGAGCAGCAAGAGCTTTTGGTCCTGCCACCTTTGGGGTGGGAGGAATCCCCGGACTTTTGCAATTGCTTAGTTGAGCTCTGGCTCTACTCATCGGCCCAGGCAGATAGTCTTGGAGTTTGGGAGGCTCATGAAAGAGGCAGCGTCAGCGTTTGTGGGGCTGTGAATGGGGTTGCCTGGCTACTTGAAGAGCAGCAAGAGATTTTGGTCCTGCCACCTTTGGGGTTGGAGGAATCCCCGGATGTTCGCAATTGCTTAACCTGGCTCCGGCTGTACTCAGCGTCCCAGCCAGATAGTACTGGACTTTGGGAGGCTCACGAAAGAGGCAGCGGCAGCGTTTGTGGGGCTGTGAATGGGGTTGCCTGGCTACTTGAAGAGCAGCAAGAGCTTTTGGTCCTGCCACCTTTGGGGTGGGAGGAATCCTGGGACGTTCGCAATTGCTTAGTTGAGCTCTGGCTCTGCTCAGCGGCCCAGGCAGATAGTCTTGGAGTTTGGGAGGCTCACGAAAGAGGCAGCGGCAGCGTTTGTGGGGCTGTGAATGGGGTTGCCTGGCTACTTGAAGAGCAGCAAGAGCTTTTGGTCCTGCCACCTTTGGGGTGGGAGGAATCCTGGGATGTTCGCAATTGCTTAGTTGAGCTCTGGCTCTGCTCACCGGCCCAGGCATATTTTACTGGAGTTTGGGAATCTCACGAAAGAGGCAGCGGCAGCATTTGTGGGGCTGTGAATGGGGTTGCCTGGCTACTTGAAGAGCAGCAAGAGCTTTTGGTCCTGGCCCCTTTGGGGTGGGAGGAATCCCCGGACGTTCGTAATTGCTGAGCCTGGCTCCGGCTCTGCTCAGCAGCCCAGGCAGATAGTCTTGGAGTTTGGGAGGCTCACGAAAGAGACAGCGGCAGCGTTTGTGGGGCTGTGAATGGGGTTGCCTGGCTACTTGAAGAGCAGCAAGAGCTTTTGGTCCTGCCACCTTTGGGGTGGGAGGAATCCCCGGATGTTCGCAATTGCTTAGTTGAGCTCTGGCTCTACTCACCGGCCCAGGCAGATATTATTGGACTTTGGGAGGCTCATGAAAGAGGCAGCGGCAGCGTTTGTGGGGCTGTGAATGGGGTTGCCTGGCTACTTGAAGAGCAGCAAGAGCTTTTGGTCCTGCCACCTTTGGGGTGGGAGGAATCCTGGGACGTTCGCAATTGCTGACCCTGGCTCAGGCTCTGCTCAGCGGCCCAGGCATATTTTACTGGAGTTTGGGAGACTCACGAAAGAGGCAGCGGCAGCGTTTGTGGGGCTGTGAATGGGGTTGCCTGGCTACTTGAAGAGCAGCAAGAGCTTTTGGTCCTGCCACCTTTGGGGTGGGAGGAATCCCGGGACGTTCGCAGTTGCTGAGCCTGGCTCCGGCTCTGCTCAGTAGCCTGGGTAGATACTATTGGACTTTGGGAGGCTCATGAAAGAGGCAGCAGCAGCGTTTGGGGGAATATGAATGGGGTTGCCTGCCGACTTGAAGAGCAGCAAGAGCTTTTAGTCCTGCAACCTTTGGGGTGGGAGGAATCCCGGGACATTCGCAGTTGCTGACCCTGGCTCCGGCTCTACTCAGCGGCCCAGGCAGATAGTCTTGGAGTTTGGGAGGCTCACAAAAGAGACAGCAGCAGCGTTTGTGGGGCTGTGAATGGGGTTGCCTGGCTACTTGAAGAGCAGCAAGAGCTTTTGGTCCTGCACCTTTGGGGTGGGAGGAATGCCGGGACGTTCGCAGTTGCTGACCCTGGCTCCGGCTGTACTCAGCGGCCCAGGCAGATTTTGCTGGACTTTGGAAGTCTCACAAAAGAGGCAGCGGCAGCGTTTGTGGGGCTGTGAATGGGGTTGCCTGGCTACTTGAAGAGCAGCAAGAGCTTTTGGTCCTGCCACCTTTGGGGTGGGAGGAATCTCGGGACGTTCGCAATCGCTGACCCTGGCTCCGGCTGTGCTTACCGGCCCAGGCAGATTTTGCTGGACTTTGGAAGGCTCACAAAAGAGGCAGCGGCAGCGTTTGTGGGGCTGTGAATGGGGTTGCCTGGCTACTTGAAGAGCAGCAAGAGCTTTTGGTCCTGGCCCCTTTGGGGTGGGAGGAATTCCGGGACGTTCGCAATTGCTGACCCTGGCTCCGGCTCTGCTCAGCGGCCCAGGCAGATAGTCTTGGAGTTTGGGAGGCTCACGAAAGAGGCAGCGGCAGCGTTTGTGGGGCTGTGAATGGGGTTGCCTGGCTACTTGAAGAGCAGCAAGAGCTTTTGGTCCTGCCACCTTTGGGGTGGGAGGAATCCCGGGACGTTCGCAGTTGCTGAGCCTGGCTCCGGCTCTGCTCAGCGGCCCAGGCAGATAGTCTTGGAGTTTGGGAGGCTCACGAAAGAGGCAGCGGCAGCGTTTGTGGGGCTGTGAATGGGGTTGCCTGGCTACTTGAAGAGCAGCAAGAGCTTTTGGTCCTGCCACCTTTGGGGTGGGAGGAATCCCCGGATGTTCGCAATTGCTGAGCCTGGCTCCAGATCTACTCAGTAACCTGGGTAAATACTATTGGACTTTGGGAGGCTCATGAAAGAGGCAGCGGCAGCGTTTGGGGGAATATGAATGGGGTTGCCTGGCTACTTGAAGAGCAGCAAGAGCTTTTAGTCCTGCCACCTTTGGGGTGGGAGGAATCCCGGGACGTTTGAAATTGCTTAGTTGAGCTCTGGCTCTACTCACCGGCCCAGGCATATTTTACTGGAGTTTGGGAATCTCACGAAAGAGGCAGCGGCAGCATTTGTGGGGCTGTGAATGGGGTTGCCTGGCTACTTGAAGAGCAGCAAGAGCTTTTGGTCCTGCCACCTTTGGGGTGGGAGGAATCTCGGGACGTTCGCAGTTGCTGAGCCTGGCTCCGGCTCTGCTCAGCGTCCCAGGCAGATAGTCTTGGAGTTTGGGAGGCTCACAAAAGAGACAGCGGCAGCGTTTGTGGGGCTGTGAATGGGGTTGCCTGGCTGCTTGAAGAGCAGCAAGAGCTTTTGGTCCTGCCACCTTTGGGGTGGGAGGAATCCTGGGACTTTTGCAATTGCTTAGTTGAGCTCTGGCTCTACTCATCGGCCCAGGCAGATATTCTTGGACTTTGAGAGGCTCACGAAAGAGGCAGCGGCAGCGTTTGTGGGGCTGTGAATGGGGTTGCCTGGCTACTTGAAGAGCAGCAAGAGCTTTTGGTCCTGCCACCTTTGGGGTGGGAGGAATTCCGGGACGTTCGCAATTGCTTAACCTGGCTCCGGCTGTACTCACCGGCCCAGGCAGATAGTCTTGGAGTTTGGGAGGCTCACGAAAGAGACAGCGGCAGCGTTTGTGCGGATGTGAATGGGGTTGCCTGGCTACTTGAAGAGCAGCAAGAGCTTTTGGTCCTGCCACCTTTGGGGTGGGAGGAATCCCGGGACGTTTGAAATTGCTTAGTTGAGCTCTGGCTCTACTCACCGGCCCAGGCATATTTTACTGCAGTTTGGGAGACTCACGAAAGAGGCAGCGGCAGCGTTTGTGGGGCTGTGAAAGGGGTTGCCTGGCTACTTGAAGAGCAGCAAGAGCTTTTGGTCCTGCCACCTTTGGGGTGGGAGGAGTCCCCGGACTTTTGCAATTGCTTAGTTGAGCTCTGGCTCTACTCATCGGCCCAGGCAGATATTCTTGGACTTTGAGAGGCTCACGAAAGAGGCAGCGGCAGCGTTTGTGTGGCTGTGAATGGGGTAGCCTGGCTACTTGGAAGAGCAGCAAGAGCTCTTAGTCCTGCCACCTTTGGGGTGGGAGGAATCCCGGGACGTTTGAAATTGGTTACTTGAGCTCTGGCTCTGCTCAGCGGCCCAGGCAGATAGTCTTGGAGTTTGGGAGGCTCACGAAAGAGACAGCGTCAGCGTTTGTGGGGCTGTGAATGGGGTTGCCTGGCTACTTGAAGACCAGCAAGAGCTTTTGGTCCTGCCACCTTTGGGGTGGGAGGAATCCCGGGACGTTCGCAATTGATTAACCTGGCTCCGGCTGTACTCAGCGTCCCAGCCAGATAGTATTGGAGTTTGGGAGGCTCACGAAAGAGACAGCGGCAGCGTTTGTGGGGCTGTGAATGGGGTTGCCTGGCTACTTGAAGAGCAGCAAGAGCTTTTGGTCCTGCCACCTTTGGGGTGGGAGGAATCCTGGGATGTTCGCAATTGCTTAGTTGAGCTCTGGCTCTACTCACCAGCCCAGGCAGATTCTACTGGAGTTTGGGAGGCTCACGAAAGAGGCAGCGGCAGCGTTTGTGGGGCTGTGAATGGGGTTGCGTGGCTACTTGAAGAGCAGCAAGAGCTTTTGGTCCTGCCACCTTTGGGGTGGGAGGAATCCCCGGACGTTCGCAATTGCTGAGCCTGGCTCCGGCTCTGCTCAGCAGCCCAGGCAGATAGTCTTGGAGTTTGGGAGGCTCACGAAAGAGACAGCGTCAGCGTTTGTGGGGCTGTGAATGGGGTTGCCTGGCTACTTGAAGAGCAGCAAGAGCTTTTGGTCCTGGCCCCTTTGGGGTGGGAGGAATCCCGGGATGTTCGCAATTGCTGAGCCTGGCTCCGGCTCTGCTCAGTAGCCTGGGTAGATACTATTGGACTTTGGGAGGCTCATGAAAGTGGCAGCGGCAGCGTTTGGGGGGCTATGAATGGGGTTGCCTGGGTACTTGAAGAGCAGCAAGAGCTTTTAGTCCTGCAACCTTTGGGGTGGGAGGAATCCCGGGACATTCGCAGTTGCTGAGCCTGGCTCCGGCTCTACTCAGCGGCCCAGGCAGATAGTCTTGGAGTTTGGGAGGCTCACAAAAGAGACAGCAGCAGCGTTTGTGGGGCTGTGAATGGGGTTGCCTGGCTACTTGAAGAGCAGCAAGAGCTTTTGGTCCTGCACCTTTGGGGTGGGAGGAATGCCGGGACGTTCGCAGTTGCTGACCCTGGCTCCGGCTGTACTCAGCGGCCCAGGCAGATAGTCTTGGAGTTTGGGAGGCTCACAAAAGAGACAGCAGCAGCGTTTGTGGGGCTGTGAATGGGGTTGCCTGGCTACTTGAAGAGCAGCAAGAGCTTTTAGTCCTGCCACCTTTGGGGTGGGAGGAATCCCGGGACGTTTGAAATTGCTTAGTTTAGCTCTGGCTCTACTCACCGGCCCAGGCAGATTTTACTGGAGTTTGGGAGACTCACGAAAGAGGCAGCGTCAGCGTTTGTGGGGCTGTGAAAGGGGTTGCCTGGCTACTTGAAGAGCAGCAAGAGCTTTTGGTCCTGCCACCTTTGGGGTGGGAGGAATCCCGGGACGTTCGCAGTTGCTGACCCTGGCTCCGGCTCTGCTCAGCGGCCCAGGCAGATATTACTGCACTTTGGGAGGCTCACAAAAGAGGTAGCGGCAGCGTTTGTGGGGCTGTGAATGGGGTTGCCTGGCTACTTGAAGAGCAGCAAGAGCTTTTGGTCCTGCCACCTTTGGGGTGGGAGGAATCCTGGGACTTTTGCAATTGCTTAGTTGAGCTCTGGCTCTACTCAGCGGCCCAGGCAGATAGTCTTGGAGTTTGGGAGGCTCACGAAAGAGACAGCGGCAGCGTTTGTGGGGCTGTGAATGGGGTTGCCTGGCTACTTGAAGAGCAGCAAGAGCTTTTGGTCCTGCACCTTTGGGGTGGGAGGAATCCCGGGAGGTTCGTAGTTGCTGACCCTGGCTCCGGCTGTACTCAGCGGCCCAGGCAGATTTTGCTGGACTTTGGAAGGCTCACGAAAGAGGCAGCGTCAGCGTTTGTGGGGCTGTGAATGGGGTTGCCTGGCTACTTGAAGAGCAGCAAGAGCTTTTGGTCCTGCCACCTTTGGGGTGCGAGGAATCCCGGGACGTTTGAAATTGGTTACTTGAGCTCTGGCTCTACTCACCGGCCCAGGCAGATAGTCTTGGAGTTTGGGAGGCTCACGAAAGAGACAGCGTCAGGGTTTGTGGGGCTGTGAATGGGGTTGCCTGGCTACTTGGAAGAGCAGCAAGAGCTCTTAGTCCTGCCACCTTTGGGGTGGGAGGAATCCCGGGACGTTTGAAATTGGTTACTTGAGCTCTGGCTCTGCTCAGCGGCCCAGGCAGATAGTCTTGGAGTTTGGGAGGCTCACGAAAGAGGCAGCGGCAGCGTTTGTGGGGCTGTGAATGGGGTTGCCTGGCTACTTGAAGAGCAGCAAGAGCTTTTGGTCCTGCAACCTTTGGGGTGGGAGGAATCCTGGGATGTTCGCAATTGCTTAGTTGAGCTCTGGCTCTACTCACCGGCCCAGGCAGATAGTACTGGAGTTTTAGGAGGCTCACGAAAGAGGCAGCGGCAGCGTTTGTGGGGCTGTGAATGGGGTTGCGTGGCTCCTTGAAGAGCAGCAAGAGCTTTTGGTCCTGGCCCCTTTGGGGTGGGAGGAATCCTGGGACGTTTGCAATTGCTGAGCCTGGCTCCGGCTCTGCTCAGTAGCCTGGGTAGATACTATTGGACTTTGGGAGGCTCATGAAAGAGGCAGCTGCAGCGTTTGGGGGCATATGAATGGGGTTGCCTGCCTACTTGAAGAGCAGCAAGAGCTTTTAGTCCTGCAACCTTTGGGGTGGGAGGAATCCCGGGACGTTCGCAGTTGCTGAGCCTGGCTCCGGCTCTACTCAGCGGCCCAGGCAGATAGTCTTGGAGTTTGGGAGGCTCACAAAAGAGACAGCAGCAGCGTTTGTGGGGCTGTGAATGGGGTTGCCTGGCTACTTGAAGAGCAGCAAGAGCTTTTGGTCCTGCACCTTTGGGGTGGGAGGAATGCCGGGACGTTCGCAGTTGCTGACCCTGGCTCCGGCTGTACTCAGCGGCCCAGGCAGATAGTCTTGGAGTTTGGGAGGCTCACAAAAGAGACAGCAGCAGCGTTTGTGGGGCTGTGAATGGGGTTGCCTGGCTACTTGAAGAGCAGCAAGAGCTTGTAGTCCTGCCACCTTTGGGGTGGGAGGAATCCCGGGACGTTTGAAATTGCTTAGTTGAGCTCTGGCTCTACTCACCGGCCCAGGCATATTTTACTGGAGTTTGGGAGACTCACGAAAGAGGCAGCGTCAGCGTTTGTGGGGCTGTGAAAGGGGTTGCCTGGCTACTTGAAGAGCAGCAAGAGCTTTTGGTCCTGCCACCTTTGGGGTGGGAGGAATCCCGGGACGTTCGCAGTTGCTGAGCCTGGCTCCGGCTCTGCTCAGCGGCCCAGGCAGATATTACTGCACTTTGGGAGGCTCACAAAAGAGGTAGCGGCAGCGTTTGTGGGGCTGTGAATGGGCTTGCCTGGCTACTTGAAGAGCAGCAAGAGCTTTTGGTCCTGCCACCTTTGGGGTGGGAGGAATCCCCGGACTTTTGCAATTGCTTAGTTGAGCTCTGGCTCTACTCATCGGCCCAGGCAGATATTCTTGGACTTTGAGAGGCTCACGAAAGAGGCAGCGGCAGTGTTTGTGGGGCTGTGAATGGGGTAGGCTGGCTACTTGGAAGAGCAGCAAGAGCTCTTAGTCCTGCCACCTTTGGGGTGGGAGGAATCCCCGGACGTTCGCAATTGCTGAGCCTGGCTCCGGCTCTGCTCAGCAGCCCAGGCAGATAGTCTTGGAGTTTGGGAGGCTCACGAAAGAGACAGCGTCAGCGTTTGTGGGGCTGTGAATGGGGTTGCCTGGCTACTTGAAGAGCAGCAAGAGCTTTTGGTCCTGCCACCTTTGGGGTGGGAGGAATCCCGGGACGTTCGCAGTTGCTGACCCTGGCTCCGGCTGTACTCAGCGGCCCAGGCAGATTTTGCTGGACTTTGGAAGGCTCACGAAAGAGGCAGCGTCAGCGTTTGTGGGGCTGTGAATGGGGTTGCCTGGCTACTTGAAGAGCAGCAAGAGCTTTTGGTCCTGCCACCTTTGGGGTGCGAGGAATCCCGGGACGTTTGAAATTGGTTACTTGAGCTCTGGCTCTACTCACCGGCCCAGGCAGATAGTCTTGGACTTTGGGAGGCTCACGAAAGAGGCAGCGGCAGCGTTTGTGGGGCTGTGAATGGGCTTGCCTGGCTACTTGGAAGAGCAGCAAGAGCTCTTAGTCCTGCCACCTTTGGGGTGGGAGGAATCCTGGGACGTTTGAAATTGGTTACTTGAGCTCTGGCTCTGCTCAGCGGCCCAGGCAGATAGTCTTGGAGTTTGGGAGGCTCACGAAAGAGGCAGCGGCAGCGTTTGTGGGGCTGTGAATGGGGTTGCCTGGCTACTTGAAGAGCAGCAAGAGCTTTTGGTCCTGCAACCTTTGGGGTGGGAGGAATCCTGGGATGTTCGCAATTGCTTAGTTGAGCTCTGGCTCTACTCACCGGCCCAGGCAGATAGTACTGGAGTTTTAGGAGGCTCACGAAAGAGGCAGCGGCAGCGTTTGTGGGGCTGTGAATGGGGTTGCGTGGCTCCTTGAACAGCAGCAAGAGCTTTTGGTCCTGCCACCTTTGGGGTGGGAGGAATCCCCGGACTTTTGCAATTGCTGAGCCTGGCTCCGGCTCTGCTCAGCAGCCCAGGCAGATAGTCTTGGAGTTTGGGAGGCTCACGAAAGAGACAGCGTCAGCGTTTGTGGGGCTGTGAATGGGGTTGCCTGGCTACTTGAAGAGCAGCAAGAGCTTTTGGTCCTGGCCCCTTTGGGGTGGGAGGAATCCTGGGACGTTCGCAATTGCTGAGCCTGGCTCCGGCTCTGCTCAGTAGCCTGGGTAGATACTATTGGACTTTGGGAGGCTCATGAAAGAGGCAGCGTCAGCGTTTGGGGGCATATGAATGGGGTTGCCTGGCTACTTGAAGAGCAGCAAGAGCTTTTAGTCCTGCAACCTTTGGGGTGGGAGGAATCCCGGGACGTTCGCAGTTTCTGAGCCTGGCTCCGGCTCTACTCAGCGGCCCAGGCAGATAGTCTTGGAGTTTGGGAGGCTCACAAAAGAGACAGCAGCAGCGTTTGTGGGGCTGTGAATGGGGTTGCCTGGCTACTTGAAGAGCAGCAAGAGCTTTTGGTCCTGCACCTTTGGGGTGGGAGGAATGCCGGGACGTTCGCAGTTGCTGACCCTGGCTCCGGCTGTACTCAGCGGCCCAGGCAGATAGTCTTGGAGTTTGGGAGGCTCACAAAAGAGACAGCAGCAGCGTTTGTGGGGCTGTGAATGGGGTTGCCTGGCTACTTGAAGAGCAGCAAGAGCTTTTAGTCCTGCCACCTTTGGGGTGGGAGGAATCCCGGGACGTTTGAAATTGCTTAGTTGAGCTCTGGCTCTACTCACCGGCCCAGGCATATTTTACTGGAGTTTGGGAGACTCACGAAAGAGGCAGCGTCAGCGTTTGTGGGGCTGTGAAAGGGGTTGCCTGGCTACTTGAAGAGCAGCAAGAGCTTTTGGTCCTGCCACCTTTGGGGTGGGAGGAATCCCGGGACGTTCGCAGTTGCTGAGCCTGGCTCCGGCTCTGCTCAGCGGCCCAGGCAGATATTACTGCACTTTGGGAGGCTCACAAAAGAGGTAGCGGCAGCGTTTGTGGGGCTGTGAATGGGCTTGCCTGGCTACTTGAAGAGCAGCAAGAGCTTTTGGTCCTGCCACCTTTGGGGTGGGAGGAATCCCCGGACTTTTGCAATTGCTTAGTTGAGCTCTGGCTCTACTCATCGGCCCAGGCAGATATTCTTGGACTTTGAGAGGCTCACGAAAGAGGCAGCGGCAGCGTTTGTGGGGCTGTGAATGGGGTAGCCTGGCTACTTGGAAGAGCAGCAAGAGCTCTTAGTCCTGCCACCTTTGGGGTGGGAGGAATCCCCGGACGTTCGCAATTGCTGAGCCTGGCTCCGGCTCTGCTCAGCAGCCCAGGCAGATAGTCTTGGAGTTTGGGAGGCTCACGAAAGAGACAGCGTCAGCGTTTGTGGGGCTGTGAATGGGGTTGCCTGGCTACTTGAAGAGCAGCAAGAGCTATTGGTCCTGCACCTTTGGGGTGGGAGGAATCCCGGGACGTTCGCAGTTGCTGACCCTGGCTCCGGCTGTACTCAGCGGCCCAGGCAGATTTTGCTGGACTTTGGAAGGCTCACGAAAGAGGCAGCGTCAGCGTTTGTGGGGCTGTGAATGGGGTTGCCTGGCTACTTGAAGAGCAGCAAGAGCTTTTGGTCCTGCCACCTTTGGGGTGGGAGGAATCCCGGGACGTTTGAAATTGGTTACTTGAGCTCTGGCTCTACTCAGCGTCCCAGGCAGATAGTCTTGGAGTTTGGGAGGCTCACGAAAGAGGCAGCGGCAGCGTTTGTGGGGCTGTGAATGGGGTAGCCTGGCTACTTGGAAGAGCAGCAAGAGCTCTTAGTCCTGCCACCTTTGGGGTGGGAGGAATCCCGGGACGTTTGAAATTGGTTACTTGAGCTCTGGCTCTGCTCAGCGGCCCAGGCAGATAGTCTTGGAGTTTGGGAGGCTCACGAAAGAGGCAGCGGCAGCGTTTGTGGGGCTGTGAATGGGGTTGCCTGGCTACTTGAAGAGCAGCAAGAGCTTTTGGTCCTGCAACCTTTGGGGTGGGAGGAATCCTGGGATGTTCGCAATTGCTTAGTTGAGCTCTGGCTCTACTCACCGGCCCAGGCAGATAGTACTGGAGTTTTAGGAGGCTCACGAAAGAGGCAGCGGCAGCGTTTGTGGGGCTGTGAATGGGGTTGCGTGGCTACTTGAAGAGCAGCAAGAGCTTTTGGTCCTGGCCCCTTTGGGGTGGGAGGAATCCTGGGACGTTCGCAATTGCTGAGCCTGGCTCCGGCTCTGCTCAGCAGCCCAGGCAGATAGTCTTGGAGTTTGGGAGGCTCACGAAAGAGACAGCGTCAGCGTTTGTGGGGCTGTGAATGGGGTTGCCTGGCTACTTGAAGAGCAGCAAGAGCTTTTGGTCCTGGCCCCTTTGGGGTGGGAGGAATCCTGGGACGTTCGCAATTGCTGAGCCTGGCTCCGGCTCTGCTCAGTAGCCTGGGTAGATACTATTGGACTTTGGGAGGCTCATGAAAGAGGCAGCGGCAGCGTTTGGGGGAATATGAATGGGGTTGCCTGGCTACTTGAAGAGCAGCAAGAGCTTTTAGTCCTGCCACCTTTGGGGTGGGAGGAATCCCGGGACGTTTGAAATTGCTTAGTTGAGCTCTGGCTCTACTCACCGGCCCAGGCATATTTTACTGGAGTTTGGGAGACTCACGAAAGAGGCAGCGTCAGCGTTTGTGGGGCTGTGAAAGGGGTTGCCTGGCTACTTGAAGAGCAGCAAGAGCTTTTGGTCCTGCCACCTTTGGGGTGGGAGGAATCCCCGGACGTTCGCAGTTGCTGAGCCTGGCTCCGGCTCTGCTCAGCGGCCCAGGCAGATATTACTGCACTTTGGGAGGCTCACAAAAGAGGTAGCGGCAGCGTTTGTGGGGCTGTGAATGGGCTTGCCTGGCTACTTGAAGAGCAGCAAGAGCTTTTGGTCCTGCCACCTTTGGGGTGGGAGGAATCCCCGGACTTTTGCAATTGCTTAGTTGAGCTCTGGCTCTACTCATCGGCCCAGGCAGATATTCTTGGACTTTGAGAGGCTCACGAAAGAGGCAGCGGCAGCGTTTGTGGGGCTGTGAATGGGGTAGCCTGGCTACTTGGAAGAGCAGCAAGAGCTCTTAGTCCTGCCACCTTTGGGGTGGGAGGAATCCCCGGACGTTCGCAATTGCTGAGCCTGGCTCCGGCTCTGCTCAGCAGCCCAGGCAGATAGTCTTGGAGTTTGGGAGGCTCACGAAAGAGACAGCGTCAGCGTTTGTGGGGCTGTGAATGGGGTTGCCTGGCTACTTGAAGAGCAGCAAGAGCTTTTGGTCCTGCCACCTTTGGGGTGGGAGGAATCCCGGGATGTTCGCAATTGCTGAGCCTGGCTCTGGCTCTGCTCAGTAGCCTGGGTAGATACTATTGGACTTTGGGAGGCTCATGAAAGAGGCAGCGGCAGCGTTTGGGGGAATATGAATGGGGTTGCCTGCCTACTTGAAGAGCAGCAAGAGCTTTTAGTCCTGCAACCTTTGGGGTGGGAGGAATCCCGGGACATTCGCAGTTGCTGAGCCTGGCTCCGGCTCTACTCATCGGTCCAGGCAGATATTATTGGACTTTGGGAGGCTCACAAAAGAGACAGCATCAGCGTTTGTGGGGCTGTGAATGGGGTTGCCTGGCTACTTGAAGAGCAGCAAGAGCTTTTGGTCCTGCACCTTTGGGGTGGGAGGAATGCCGGGACGTTCGCAGTTGCTGAGCCTGGCTCCGGCTGTACTCAGTGGCCCAGGCAGATTTTTCTGGACTTTGGAAGGCTCACGAAAGAGACAGCGTCAGCGTTTGTGGGGCTGTGAATGGGGTTGCCTGGCTACTTGAAGAGCAGCAAGAGCTTTTGGTCCTGCCACCTTTGGGGTGGGAGGAATCCCGGGACGTTCGCAGTTGCTGAGCCTGGCTCCGGCTCTGCTCAGCAGCCCAGGCAGATAGTCTTGGAGTTTGGGAGGCTCACGAAAGAGGCAGCGGCAGCGTTTGTGGGGCTGTGAATGGGGTTGCGTGGCTCCTTGAAGAGAAGCAAGAGCTTTTGGTCCTGGCCCCTTTGGGGTGGGAGGAATCCTGGGATGTTCGCAATTGCTTAGTTGAGCTCTGGCTCTACTCACCGGCCCAGGCAGATATTATTGGACTTTGGGAGGGTCATGGAAGAGGCAGCGGCAGCGTTTGTGGGGCTGTGAATGGGGTTGCCTGCCTACTTGAAGAGCAGCAAGAGCTTTTGGTCCTGCCACCTTTGGGGTGGGAGGAATCCCGGGACGTTCGCAATTGATTAACCTGGCTCCGGCTGTACTCAGCGTCCCAGCCAGATAGTATTGGAGTTTGGGAGGCTCACGAAAGAGACAGCGGCAGCGTTTGTGGGGCTGTGAATGGGGTTGCCTGGCTACTTGAAGAGCAGCAAGAGCTTTTGGTCCTGCCACCTTTGGGGTGGGAGGAATCCTGGGATGTTCGCAATTGCTTAGTTGAGCTCTGGCTCTACTCACCGGCCCAGGCAGATTGTACTGGAGTTTGGGAGGCTCACGAAAGAGGCAGCGGCAGCGTTTGTGGGGCTGTGAATGGGGTTGCCTGGCTACTTGAAGAGCAGCAAGAGCTTTTGGTCCTGGCCCCTTTGGGGTGGGAGGAATCCCCGGACGTTCGCAATTGCTGAGCCTGGCTCCGGCTCTGCTCAGCAGCCCAGGCAGATAGTCTTGGAGTTTGGGAGGCTCACGAAAGAGACAGCGTCAGCGTTTGTGGGGCTGTGAATGGGGTTGCCTGGCTACTTGAAGAGCAGCAAGAGCTTTTGGTCCTGCCACCTTTGGGGTGGGAGGAATCCCGGGATGTTCGCAATTGCTGAGCCTGGCTCCGGCTCTGCTCAGTAGCCTGGGTAGATACTATTGGACTTTGGGAGGCTCATGAAAGTGGCAGCGGCAGCGTTTGGGGGGCTATGAATGGGGTTGCCTGGGTACTTGAAGAGCAGCAAGAGCTTTTAGTCCTGCAACCTTTGGGGTGGGAGGAATCCCGGGACATTCGCAGTTGCTGAGCCTGGCTCCGGCTCTACTCAGCGGCCCAGGCAGATAGTCTTGGAGTTTGGGAGGCTCACAAAAGAGACAGCAGCAGCGTTTGTGGGGCTGTGAATGGGGTTGCCTGGCTACTTGAAGAGCAGCAAGAGCTTTTGGTCCTGCACCTTTGGGGTGGGAGGAATCTCGGGACGTTCGCAGTTGCTGACCCTGGCTCCGGCTGTACTCAGCGGCCCAGGCAGATAGTCTTGGAGTTTGGGAGGCTCACAAAAGAGACAGCAGCAGCGTTTGTGGGGCTGTGAATGGGGTTGCCTGGCTACTTGAAGAGCAGCAAGAGCTTTTAGTCCTGCCACCTTTGGGGTGGGAGGAATCCCGGGACGTTCTCAATTGCTTAGTTGAGCTCTGGCTCTACTCACCGGCCCAGGCATATTTTACTGGAGTTTGGGAGACTCACGAAAGAGGCAGCGTCAGCGTTTGTGGGGCTGTGAAAGGGGTTGCCTGGCTACTTGAAGAGCAGCAAGAGCTTTTGGTCCTGCCACCTTTGGGGTGGGAGGAATCCCGGGACGTTCGCAGTTGCTGAGCCTGGCTCCGGCTCTGCTCAGCGGCCCAGGCAGATATTACTGCACTTTGGGAGGCTCACAAAAGAGGTAGCGGCAGCGTTTGTGGGGCTGTGAATGGGGTTGCCTGGCTACTTGAAGAGCAGCAAGAGCTCTTAGTCCTGGCCCCTTTGGGGTGGGAGGAATCCCGGGACGTTTGAAATTGGTTACTTGAGCTCTGGCTCTGCTCAGCGGCCCAGGCAGATAGTCTTGGAGTTTGGGAGGCTCACGAAAGAGGCAGCGGCAGCGTTTGTGGGGCTGTGAATGGGGTTGCCTGGCTACTTGAAGAGCAGCAAGAGCTTTTGGTCCTGCCACCTTTGGGGTGGGAGGAATCCTGGGATGTTCGCAATTGCTTAGTTGAGCTCTGGCTCTACTCACCGGCCCAGGCAGATAGTACTGGAGTTTTAGGAGGCTCACGAAAGAGGCAGCGGCAGCGTTTGTGGGGCTGTGAATGGGGTTGCGTGGCTCCTTGAAGAGCAGCAAGAGCTTTTGGTCCTGGCCCCTTTGGGGTGGGAGGAATCCTGGGACGTTCGCAATTGCTGAGCCTGGCTCCGGCTCTGCTCAGCAGCCCAGGCAGATAGTCTTGGAGTTTGGGAGGCTCACGAAAGAGACAGCGTCAGCGTTTGTGGGGCTGTGAATGGGGTTGCCTGGCTACTTGAAGAGCAGCAAGAGCTTTTGGTCCTGGCCCCTTTGGGGTGGGAGGAATCCTGGGACGTTCGCAATTGCTGAGCCTGGCTCCGGCTCTGCTCAGTAGCCTGGGTAGATACTATTGGACTTTGGGAGGCTCATGAAAGAGGCAGCGTCAGCGTTTGGGGGCATATGAATGGGGTTGCCTGGCTACTTGAAGAGCAGCAAGAGCTTTTAGTCCTGCAACCTTTGGGGTGGGAGGAATCCCGGGACGTTCGCAGTTGCTGAGCCTGGCTCCGGCTCTACTCAGCGGCCCAGGCAGATAGTCTTGGAGTTTGGGAGGCTCACAAAAGAGACAGCAGCAGCGTTTGTGGGGCTGTGAATGGGGTTGCCTGGCTACTTGAAGAGCAGCAAGAGCTTTTGGTCCTGCACCTTTGGGGTGGGAGGAATGCCGGGACGTTCGCAGTTGCTGACCCTGGCTCCGGCTGTACTCAGCGGCCCAGGCAGATAGTCTTGGAGTTTGGGAGGCTCACAAAAGAGACAGCAGCAGCGTTTGTGGGGCTGTGAATGGGGTTGCCTGGCTACTTGAAGAGCAGCAAGAGCTTTTGGTCCTGGCCCCTTTGGGGTGGGAGGAATCCCGGGACGTTCGCAGTTGCTGACCCTGGCTCCGGCTGTACTCAGCGGCCCAGGCAGATTTTGCTGGACTTTGGAAGGCTCACGAAAGAGGCAGCGTCAGCGTTTGTGGGGCTGTGAATGGGGTTGCCTGGCTACTTGAAGAGCAGCAAGAGCTTTTGGTCCTGCCACCTTTGGGGTGGGAGGAATCCCGGGACGTTTGAAATTGGTTACTTGAGCTCTGGCTCTACTCAGCGGCCCAGGCAGATAGTCTTGGAGTTTGGGAGGCTCACGAAAGAGGCAGCGGCAGCGTTTGTGGGGCTGTGAATGGGGTTGCCTGGCTACTTGAAGAGCAGCAAGAGCTTTTGGTCCTGCCACCTTTGGGGTGGGAGGAATCCCGGGATGTTCGCAATTGCTTAGTTGAGCTCTGGCTCTACTCACCGGCCCAGGCAGATAGTATTGGACTTTGGGAGGCTCACGAAAGAGACAGCGGCAGCGTTTGTGGGGCTGTGAATGGGGTTGCCTGGCTACTTGAAGAGCAGCAAGAGCTTTTAGTCCTGCAACCTTTGGGGTGGGAGGAATCCCGGGACATTCGCAGTTGCTGAGCCTGGCTCCGGCTCTACTCAGCGGCCCAGGCAGATAGTCTTGGAGTTTGGGAGGCTCACAAAAGAGACAGCAGCAGCGTTTGTGGGGCTGTGAATGGGGTTGCCTGGCTGCTTGAAGAGCAGCAAGAGCTTTTGGTCCTGCCACCTTTGGGGTGGGAGGAATCCCGGGACGTTTGAAATTGGTTACTTGAGCTCTGGCTCTACTCACCGGCCCAGGCAGATAGTCTTGGAGTTTGGGAGGCTCACGAAAGAGGCAGCGGCAGCGTTTGTGGGGCTGTGAATGGGGTAGCCTGGCTACTTGGAAGAGCAGCAAGAGCTCTTAGTCCTGCCACCTTTGGGGTGGGAGGAATCCCGGGACGTTTGAAATTGGTTACTTGAGCTCTGGCTCTGCTCAGCGGCCCAGGCAGATAGTCTTGGAGTTTGGGAGGCTCACGAAAGAGGCAGCGGCAGCGTTTGTGGGGCTGTGAATGGGGTTGCCTGGCTACTTGAAGAGCAGCAAGAGCTCTTGGTCCTGCAACCTTTGGGGTGGGAGGAATCCCGGGATGTTCGCAATTGCTTAGTTGAGCTCTGGCTCTACTCACCGGCCCAGGCAGATAGTACTGGAGTTTTAGGAGGCTCACGAAAGAGGCAGCGGCAGCGTTTGTGGGGCTGTGAATGGGGTTGCGTGGCTCCTTGAAGAGCAGCAAGAGCTTTTGGTCCTGGCCCCTTTGGGGTGGGAGGAATCCTGGGACGTTCGCAATTGCTGAGCCTGGCTCCGGCTCTGCTCAGCAGCCCAGGCAGATAGTCTTGGAGTTTGGGAGGCTCACGAAAGAGACAGCGTCAGCGTTTGTGGGGCTGTGAATGGGGTTGCCTGGCTACTTGAAGAGCAGCAAGAGCTTTTGGTCCTGCCACCTTTGGGGTGGGAGGAATCCTGGGACTTTTGCAATTGCTTAGTTGAGCTCTGGCTCTACTCAGCGGCCCAGGCAGATATTCTTGGACTTTGAGAGGCTCACGAAAGAGGCAGCGGCAGCGTTTGTGGGGCTGTGAATGGGGTAGCCTGGCTACTTGGAAGAGCAGCAAGAGCTCTTAGTCCTGCCACCTTTGGGGTGGGAGGAATCCCGGGACGTTCGCAATTGCTGAGCATGGCTCCGGCTCTGCTCAGCAGCCCAGGCAGATAGTCTTGGAGTTTGGGAGTCTCACGAAAGAGACAGCGTCAGCGTTTGTGGGGCTGTGAATGGGGTTGCCTGGCTACTTGAAGAGCAGCAAGAGCTTTTGGTCCTGCCACCTTTGGGGTGGGAGGAATCCCGGGATGTTCGCAATTGCTGAGCCTGGCTCCGGCTCTGCTCAGTAGCCTGGGTAGATACTATTGGACTTTGGGAGGCTCATGAAAGAGGCAGCGGCAGCGTTTGGGGGAATATGAATGGGGTTGCCTGCCTACTTGAAGAGCAGCAAGAGCTTTTAGTCCTGCAACCTTTGGGGTGGGAGGAATCCCGGGACATTCGCAGTTGCTGAGCCTGGCTCCGGCTCTACTCATCGGTCCAGGCAGATAGTCTTGGAGTTTGGGAGGCTCACAAAAGAGACAGCATCAGCGTTTGTGGGGCTGTGAATGGGGTTGCCTGGCTACTTGAAGAGCAGCAAGAGCTTTTGGTCCTGCCACCTTTGGGGTGGGAGGAATCCCGGGACGTTCGCAGTTGCTGAGCCTGGCTCCGGCTCTGCTCAGCAGCCCAGGCAGATAGTCTTGGAGTTTGGGAGGCTCACGAAAGAGGCAGCGGCAGCATTTGTGGGGCTGTGAATGGGGTTGCGTGGCTCCTTGAAGAGAAGCAAGAGCTTTTGGTCCTGGCCCCTTTGGGGTGGGAGGAATCCCGGGATGTTCGCAATTGCTTAGTTGAGCTCTGGCTCTACTCACCGGCCCAGGCAGATATTATTGGACTTTGGGAGGCTCATGAAAGAGGCAGCGGCAGCGTTTGTGGGGCTGTGAATGGGGTTGCCTGGCTACTTGAAGAGCAGCAAGAGCTTTTGGTCCTGCCACCTTTGGGGTGGGAGGAATCCTGGGACGTTCGCAATTGCTGAGCCTGGCTCCGGCTCTGCTCAGCAGCCCAGGCAGATAGTCTTGGAGTTTGGGAGGCTCACGAAAGAGACAGCGTCAGCGTTTGTGGGGCTGTGAATGGGGTTGCCTGGCTACTTGAAGAGCAGCAAGAGCTTTTGGTCCTGGCCCCTTTGGGGTGGGAGGAATCCTGGGACGTTCGCAATTGCTGAGCCTGGCTCCGGCTCTGCTCAGTAGCCTGGGTAGATACTATTGGACTTTGGGAGGCTCATGAAAGAGGCAGCGTCAGCGTTTGGGGGAATATGAATGGGGTTGCCTGGCTACTTGAAGAGCAGCAAGAGCTTTTAGTCCTGCCACCTTTGGGGTGGGAGGAATCCCGGGACGTTTGAAATTGCTTAGTTGAGCTCTGGCTCTACTCACCGGCCCAGGCATATTTTACTGGAGTTTGGGAGACTCACGAAAGAGGCAGCGTCAGCGTTTGTGGGGCTGTGAAAGGGGTTGCCTGGCTACTTGAAGAGCAGCAAGAGCTTTTGGTCCTGCCACCTTTGGGGTGGGAGGAATCCCGGGACGTTCGCAGTTGCTGAGCCTGGCTCCGGCTCTGCTCAGCGGCCCAGGCAGATATTACTGCACTTTGGGAGGCTCACAAAAGAGGTAGCGGCAGCGTTTGTGGGGCTGTGAATGGGCTTGCCTGGCTACTTGAAGAGCAGCAAGAGCTTTTGGTCCTGCCACCTTTGGGGTGGGAGGAATCCCCGGACTTTTGCAATTGCTTAGTTGAGCTCTGGCTCTACTCATCGGCCCAGGCAGATATTCTTGGACTTTGAGAGGCTCACGAAAGAGGCAGCGGCAGCGTTTGTGGGGCTGTGAATGGGGTAGCCTGGCTACTTGGAAGAGCAGCAAGAGCTCTTAGTCCTGCCACCTTTGGGGTGGGAGGAATCCCCGGACGTTCGCAATTGCTGAGCCTGGCTCCGGCTCTGCTCAGCAGCCCAGGCAGATAGTCTTGGAGTTTGGGAGGCTCACGAAAGAGACAGCGTCAGCGTTTGTGGGGCTGTGAATGGGGTTGCCTGGCTACTTGAAGAGCAGCAAGAGCTTTTGGTCCTGCCACCTTTGGGGTGGGAGGAATCCCGGGATGTTCGCAATTGCTGAGCCTGGCTCCGGCTCTGCTCAGTAGCCTGGGTAGATACTATTGGACTTTGGGAGGCTCATGAAAGAGGCAGCGGCAGCGTTTGGGGGAATATGAATGGGGTTGCCTGCCTACTTGAAGAGCAGCAAGAGCTTTTAGTCCTGCAACCTTTGGGGTGGGAGGAATCCCGGGACATTCGCAGTTGCTGAGCCTGGCTCCGGCTCTACTCATCGATCCAGGCAGATATTATTGGACTTTGGGAGGCTCACAAAAGAGACAGCATCAGCGTTTGTGGGGCTGTGAATGGGGTTGCCTGGCTACTTGAAGAGCAGCAAGAGCTTTTGGTCCTGCACCTTTGGGGTGGGAGGAATGCCGGGACGTTCGCAGTTGCTGAGCCTGGCTCCGGCTGTACTCAGTGGCCCAGGCAGATTTTTCTGGACTTTGGAAGGCTCACGAAAGAGACAGCGTCAGCGTTTGTGGGGCTGTGAATGGGGTTGCCTGGCTACTTGAAGAGCAGCAAGAGCTTTTGGTCCTGCCACCTTTGGGGTGGGAGGAATCCCGGGACGTTCGCAGTTGCTGAGCCTGGCTCCGGCTCTGCTCAGCAGCCCAGGCAGATAGTCTTGGAGTTTGGGAGGCTCACGAAAGAGGCAGCGGCAGCGTTTGTGGGGCTGTGAATGGGGTTGCGTGGCTCCTTGAAGAGAAGCAAGAGCTTTTGGTCCTGGCCCCTTTGGGGTGGGAGGAATCCTGGGATGTTCGCAATTGCTTAGTTGAGCTCTGGCTCTACTCACCGGCCCAGGCAGATATTATTGGACTTTGGGAGGGTCATGAAAGAGGCAGCGGCAGCGTTTGTGGGGCTGTGAATGGGGTTGCCTGCCTACTTGAAGAGCAGCAAGAGCTTTTGGTCCTGCCACCTTTGGGGTGGGAGGAATCCCGGGACGTTCGCAATTGATTAACCTGGCTCCGGCTGTACTCAGCGTCCCAGCCAGATAGTATTGGAGTTTGGGAGGCTCACGAAAGAGACAGCGGCAGCGTTTGTGGGGCTGTGAATGGGGTTGCCTGGCTACTTGAAGAGCAGCAAGAGCTTTTGGTCCTGCCACCTTTGGGGTGGGAGGAATCCTGGGATGTTCGCAATTGCTTAGTTGAGCTCTGGCTCTACTCACCGGCCCAGGCAGATTCTACTGGAGTTTGGGAGGCTCACGAAAGAGGCAGCGGCAGCGTTTGTGGGGCTGTGAATGGGGTTGCGTGGCTACTTGAAGAGCAGCAAGAGCTTTTGGTCCTGGCCCCTTTGGGGTGGGAGGAATCCCCGGACGTTCGCAATTGCTGAGCCTGGCTCCGGCTCTGCTCAGCAGCCCAGGCAGATAGTCTTGGAGTTTGGGAGGCTCACGAAAGAGACAGCGTCAGCGTTTGTGGGGCTGTGAATGGGGTTGCCTGGCTACTTGAAGAGCAGCAAGAGCTTTTGGTCCTGCCACCTTTGGGGTGGGAGGAATCCCGGGATGTTCGCAATTGCTGAGCCTGGCTCCGGCTCTGCTCAGTAGCCTGGGTAGATACTATTGGACTTTGGGAGGCTCATGAAAGAGGCAGCGGCAGCGTTTGGGGGAATATGAATGGGGTTGCCTGCCTACTTGAAGAGCAGCAAGAGCTTTTAGTCCTGCAACCTTTGGGGTGGGAGGAATCCCGGGACATTCGCAGTTGCTGAGCCTGGCTCCGGCTCTACTCATCGGTCCAGGCAGATATTATTGGACTTTGGGAGGCTCACAAAAGAGACAGCATCAGCGTTTGTGGGGCTGTGAATGGGGTTGCCTGGCTACTTGAAGAGCAGCAAGAGCTTTTGGTCCTGCACCTTTGGGGTGGGAGGAATGCCGGGACGTTCGCAGTTGCTGAGCCTGGCTCCGGCTGTACTCAGTGGCCCAGGCAGATTTTTCTGGACTTTGGAAGGCTCACGAAAGAGACAGCGTCAGCGTTTGTGGGGCTGTGAATGGGGTTGCCTGGCTACTTGAAGAGCAGCAAGAGCTTTTGGTCCTGCCACCTTTGGGGTGGGAGGAATCCCGGGACGTTCGCAGTTGCTGAGCCTGGCTCCGGCTCTGCTCAGCAGCCCAGGCAGATAGTCTTGGAGTTTGGGAGGCTCACGAAAGAGGCAGCGGCAGCGTTTGTGGGGCTGTGAATGGGGTTGCGTGGCTCCTTGAAGAGAAGCAAGAGCTTTTGGTCCTGGCCCCTTTGGGGTGGGAGGAATCCTGGGATGTTCGCAATTGCTTAGTTGAGCTCTGGCTCTACTCACCGGCCCAGGCAGATATTATTGGACTTTGGGAGGGTCATGAAAGAGGCAGCGGCAGCGTTTGTGCGGCTGTGAATGGGGTTGCCTGCCTACTTGAAGAGCAGCAAGAGCTTTTGGTCCTGCCACCTTTGGGGTGGGAGGAATCCCGGGACGTTCGCAATTGATTAACCTGGCTCCGGCTGTACTCAGCGTCCCAGCCAGATAGTATTGGAGTTTGGGAGGCTCACGAAAGAGACAGCGGCAGCGTTTGTGGGGCTGTGAATGGGGTTGCCTGGCTACTTGAAGAGCAGCAAGAGCTTTTGGTCCTGCCACCTTTGGGGTGGGAGGAATCCTGGGATGTTCGCAATTGCTTAGTTGAGCTCTGGCTCTACTCACCGGCCCAGGCAGATTCTACTGGAGTTTGGGAGGCTCACGAAAGAGGCAGCGGCAGCGTTTGTGGGGCTGTGAATGGGGTTGCGTGGCTACTTGAAGAGCAGCAAGAGCTTTTGGTCCTGGCCCCTTTGGGGTGGGAGGAATCCCCGGACGTTCGCAATTGCTGAGCCTGGCTCCGGCTCTGCTCAGCAGCCCAGGCAGATAGTCTTGGAGTTTGGGAGGCTCACGAAAGAGACAGCGTCAGCGTTTGTGGGGCTGTGAATGGGGTTGCCTGGCTACTTGAAGAGCAGCAAGAGCTTTTGGTCCTGCCACCTTTGGGGTGGGAGGAATCCCGGGATGTTCGCAATTGCTGAGCCTGGCTCCGGCTCTGCTCAGTAGCCTGGGTAGATACTATTGGACTTTGGGAGGCTCATGAAAGTGGCAGCGGCAGCGTTTGGGGGGCTATGAATGGGGTTGCCTGGGTACTTGAAGAGCAGCAAGAGCTTTTAGTCCTGCAACCTTTGGGGTGGGAGGAATCCCGGGACATTCGCAGTTGCTGAGCCTGGCTCCGGCTCTACTCAGCGGCCCAGGCAGATAGTCTTGGAGTTTGGGAGGCTCACAAAAGAGACAGCAGCAGCGTTTGTGGGGCTGTGAATGGGGTTGCCTGGCTACTTGAAGAGCAGCAGGAGCTTTTGGTCCTGCACCTTTGGGGTGGGAGGAATGCCGGGACGTTCGCAGTTGCTGACCCTGGCTCCGGCTGTACTCAGCGGCCCAGGCAGATAGTCTTGGAGTTTGGGAGGCTCACGAAAGAGGCAGCGGCAGCGTTTGTGGGGCTGTGAATGGGGTTGCCTGGCTACTTGAAGAGCAGCAAGAGCTTTTGGTCCTGCAACCTTTGGGGTGGGAGGAATCCTGGGATGTTCGCAATTGCTTAGTTGAGCTCTGGCTCTACTCACCGGCCCAGGCAGATAGTACTGGAGTTTTAGGAGGCTCACGAAAGAGGCAGCGGCAGCGTTTGTGGGGCTGTGAATGGGGTTGCGTGGCTCCTTGAAGAGCAGCAAGAGCTTTTGGTCCTGGCCCCTTTGGGGTGGGAGGAATCCTGGGACGTTCGCAATTGCTGAGCCTGGCTCCGGCTCTGCTCAGCAGCCCAGGCAGATAGTCTTGGAGTTTGGGAGGCTCACGAAAGAGACAGCGTCAGCGTTTGTGGGGCTGTGAATGGGGTTGCCTGGCTACTTGAAGAGCAGCAAGAGCTTTTGGTCCTGGCCCCTTTGGGGTGGGAGGAATCCTGGGACGTTCGCAATTGCTGAGCCTGGCTCCGGCTCTGCTCAGTAGCCTGGGTAGATACTATTGGACTTTGGGAGGCTCATGAAAGAGGCAGCGTCAGCGTTTGGGGGCATATGAATGGGGTTGCCTGGCTACTTGAAGAGCAGCAAGAGCTTTTAGTCCTGCAACCTTTGGGGTGGGAGGAATCCCGGGACGTTCGCAGTTGCTGAGCCTGGCTCCGGCTCTACTCAGCGGCCCAGGCAGATAGTCTTGGAGTTTGGGAGGCTCACAAAAGAGACAGCAGCAGCGTTTGTGGGGCTGTGAATGGGGTTGCCTGGCTACTTGAAGAGCAGCAAGAGCTTTTGGTCCTGCACCTTTGGGGTGGGAGGAATCCCGGGACGTTCGCAGTTGCTGACCCTGGCTCCGGCTGTACTCAGCGGCCCAGGCAGATAGTCTTGGAGTTTGGGAGGCTCACAAAAGAGACAGCAGCAGCGTTTGTGGGGCTGTGAATGGGGTTGCCTGGCTACTTGAAGAGCAGCAAGAGCTTTTGGTCCTGGCCCCTTTGGGGTGGGAGGAATCCTGGGACGTTCGCAATTGCTGAGCCTGGCTCCGGCTCTGCTCAGTAGCCTGGGTAGATACTATTGGACTTTGGGAGGCTCATGAAAGAGGCAGCGTCAGCGTTTGGGGGAATATGAATGGGGTTGCCTGGCTACTTGAAGAGCAGCAAGAGCTTTTAGTCCTGCCACCTTTGGGGTGGGAGGAATCCCGGGACGTTTGAAATTGCTTAGTTGAGCTCTGGCTCTACTCACCGGCCCAGGCATATTTTACTGGAGTTTGGGAGACTCACGAAAGAGGCAGCGTCAGCGTTTGTGGGGCTGTGAAAGGGGTTGCCTGGCTACTTGAAGAGCAGCAAGAGCTTTTGGTCCTGCCACCTTTGGGGTGGGAGGAATCCCGGGACGTTCGCAGTTGCTGAGCCTGGCTCCGGCTCTGCTCAGCGGCCCAGGCAGATATTACTGCACTTTGGGAGGCTCATGAAAGAGGCAGCGGCAGCGTTTGTGGGGCTGTGAATGGGGTTGCCTGGCTACTTGAAGAGCAGCAAGAGCTTTTGGTCCTGCCACCTTTGGGGTGGGAGGAATCCCCGGACTTTTGCAATTGCTTAGTTGAGCTCTGGCTCTACTCATCGGCCCAGGCAGATATTCTTGGACTTTGAGAGGCTCACGAAAGAGGCAGCGGCAGCGTTTGTGGGGCTGTGAATGGGGTAGCCTGGCTACTTGGAAGAGCAGCAAGAGCTCTTAGTCCTGCCACCTTTGGGGTGGGAGGAATCCCCGGACGTTCGCAATTGCTGAGCCTGGCTCCGGCTCTGCTCAGCAGCCCAGGCAGATAGTCTTGGAGTTTGGGAGGCTCACGAAAGAGACAGCGTCAGCGTTTGTGGGGCTGTGAATGGGGTTGCCTGGCTACTTGAAGAGCAGCAAGAGCTTTTGGTCCTGCCACCTTTGGGGTGGGAGGAATCCCGGGATGTTCGCAATTGCTGAGCCTGGCTCCGGCTCTGCTCAGTAGCCTGGGTAGATACTATTGGACTTTGGGAGGCTCATGAAAGAGGCAGCGGCAGCGTTTGGGGGAATATGAATGGGGTTGCCTGCCTACTTGAAGAGCAGCAAGAGCTTTTAGTCCTGCAACCTTTGGGGTGGGAGGAATCCCGGGACATTCGCAGTTGCTGAGCCTGGCTCCGGCTCTACTCATCGGTCCAGGCAGATATTATTGGACTTTGGGAGGCTCACAAAAGAGACAGCATCAGCGTTTGTGGGGCTGTGAATGGGGTTGCCTGGCTACTTGAAGAGCAGCAAGAGCTTTTGGTCCTGCACCTTTGGGGTGGGAGGAATGCCGGGACGTTCGCAGTTGCTGAGCCTGGCTCCGGCTGTACTCAGTGGCCCAGGCAGATTTTTCTGGACTTTGGAAGGCTCACGAAAGAGACAGCGTCAGCGTTTGTGGGGCTGTGAATGGGGTTGCCTGGCTACTTGAAGAGCAGCAAGAGCTTTTGGTCCTGCCACCTTTGGGGTGGGAGGAATCCCGGGACGTTCGCAGTTGCTGAGCCTGGCTCCGGCTCTGCTCAGCGGCCCAGGCAGATAGTCTTGGAGTTTGGGAGGCTCACGAAAGAGGCAGCGGCAGCGTTTGTGGGGCTGTGAATGGGGTTGCGTGGCTCCTTGAAGAGAAGCAAGAGCTTTTGGTCCTGGCCCCTTTGGGGTGGGAGGAATCCTGGGATGTTCGCAATTGCTTAGTTGAGCTCTGGCTCTACTCACCGGCCCAGGCAGATATTATTGGACTTTGGGAGGGTCATGAAAGAGGCAGCGGCAGCGTTTGTGGGGCTGTGAATGGGGTTGCCTGCCTACTTGAAGAGCAGCAAGAGCTTTTGGTCCTGCCACCTTTGGGGTGGGAGGAATCCCGGGACGTTCGCAATTGATTAACCTGGCTCCGGCTGTACTCAGCGTCCCAGCCAGATAGTATTGGAGTTTGGGAGGCTCACGAAAGAGACAGCGGCAGCGTTTGTGGGGCTGTGAATGGGGTTGCCTGGCTACTTGAAGAGCAGCAAGAGCTTTTGGTCCTGCCACCTTTGGGGTGGGAGGAATCCTGGGATGTTCGCAATTGCTTAGTTGAGCTCTGGCTCTACTCACCGGCCCAGGCAGATTCTACTGGAGTTTGGGAGGCTCACGAAAGAGGCAGCGGCAGCGTTTGTGGGGCTGTGAATGGGGTTGCGTGGCTACTTGAAGAGCAGCAAGAGCTTTTGGTCCTGGCCCCTTTGGGGTGGGAGGAATCCCCGGACGTTCGCAATTGCTGAGCCTGGCTCCGGCTCTGCTCAGCAGCCCAGGCAGATAGTCTTGGAGTTTGGGAGGCTCACGAAAGAGACAGCGTCAGCGTTTGTGGGGCTGTGAATGGGGTTGCCTGGCTACTTGAAGAGCAGCAAGAGCTTTTGGTCCTGCCACCTTTGGGGTGGGAGGAATCCCGGGATGTTCGCAATTGCTGAGCCTGGCTCCGGCTCTGCTCAGTAGCCTGGGTAGATACTATTGGACTTTGGGAGGCTCATGAAAGAGGCAGCGGCAGCGTTTGGGGGAATATGAATGGGGTTGCCTGCCTACTTGAAGAGCAGCAAGAGCTTTTAGTCCTGCAACCTTTGGGGTGGGAGGAATCCCGGGACATTCGCAGTTGCTGAGCCTGGCTCCGGCTCTACTCATCGGTCCAGGCAGATATTATTGGACTTTGGGAGGCTCACAAAAGAGACAGCATCAGCGTTTGTGGGGCTGTGAATGGGGTTGCCTGGCTACTTGAAGAGCAGCAAGAGCTTTTGGTCCTGCACCTTTGGGGTGGGAGGAATGCCGGGACGTTCGCAGTTGCTGAGCCTGGCTCCGGCTGTACTCAGTGGCCCAGGCAGATTTTTCTGGACTTTGGAAGGCTCACGAAAGAGACAGCGTCAGCGTTTGTGGGGCTGTGAATGGGGTTGCCTGGCTACTTGAAGAGCAGCAAGAGCTTTTGGTCCTGCCACCTTTGGGGTGGGAGGAATCCCGGGACGTTCGCAGTTGCTGAGCCTGGCTCCGGCTCTGCTCAGCAGCCCAGGCAGATAGTCTTGGAGTTTGGGAGGCTCACGAAAGAGGCAGCGGCAGCGTTTGTGGGGCTGTGAATGGGGTTGCGTGGCTCCTTGAAGAGAAGCAAGAGCTTTTGGTCCTGGCCCCTTTGGGGTGGGAGGAATCCTGGGATGTTCGCAATTGCTTAGTTGAGCTCTGGCTCTACTCACCGGCCCAGGCAGATATTATTGGACTTTGGGAGGGTCATGAAAGAGGCAGCGGCAGCGTTTGTGGGGCTGTGAATGGGGTTGCCTGCCTACTTGAAGAGCAGCAAGAGCTTTTGGTCCTGCCACCTTTGGGGTGGGAGGAATCCCGGGACGTTCGCAATTGATTAACCTGGCTCCGGCTGTACTCAGCGTCCCAGCCAGATAGTATTGGAGTTTGGGAGGCTCACGAAAGAGACAGCGGCAGCGTTTGTGGGGCTGTGAATGGGGTTGCCTGGCTACTTGAAGAGCAGCAAGAGCTTTTGGTCCTGCCACCTTTGGGGTGGGAGGAATCCTGGGATGTTCGCAATTGCTTAGTTGAGCTCTGGCTCTACTCACCGGCCCAGGCAGATTCTACTGGAGTTTGGGAGGCTCACGAAAGAGGCAGCGGCAGCGTTTGTGGGGCTGTGAATGGGGTTGCGTGGCTACTTGAAGAGCAGCAAGAGCTTTTGGTCCTGGCCCCTTTGGGGTGGGAGGAATCCCCGGACGTTCGCAATTGCTGAGCCTGGCTCCGGCTCTGCTCAGCAGCCCAGGCAGATAGTCTTGGAGTTTGGGAGGCTCACGAAAGAGACAGCGTCAGCGTTTGTGGGGCTGTGAATGGGGTTGCCTGGCTACTTGAAGAGCAGCAAGAGCTTTTGGTCCTGCCACCTTTGGGGTGGGAGGAATCCCGGGATGTTCGCAATTGCTGAGCCTGGCTCCGGCTCTGCTCAGTAGCCTGGGTAGATACTATTGGACTTTGGGAGGCTCATGAAAGTGGCAGCGGCAGCGTTTGGGGGGCTATGAATGGGGTTGCCTGGCTACTTGAAGAGCAGCAAGAGCTTTTAGTCCTGCAACCTTTGGGGTGGGAGGAATCCCGGGACATTCGCAGTTGCTGAGCCTGGCTCCGGCTCTACTCAGCGGCCCAGGCAGATAGTCTTGGAGTTTGGGAGGCTCACAAAAGAGACAGCAGCAGCGTTTGTGGGGCTGTGAATGGGGTTGCCTGGCTACTTGAAGAGCAGCAGGAGCTTTTGGTCCTGCACCTTTGGGGTGGGAGGAATGCCGGGACGTTCGCAGTTGCTGACCCTGGCTCCGGCTGTACTCAGCGGCCCAGGCAGATAGTCTTGGAGTTTGGGAGGCTCACAAAAGAGACAGCAGCAGCGTTTGTGGGGCTGTGAATGGGGTTGCCTGGCTACTTGAAGAGCAGCAAGAGCTTTTAGTCCTGCCACCTTTGGGGTGGGAGGAATCCCGGGACGTTCTCAATTGCTTAGTTGAGCTCTGGCTCTACTCACCGGCCCAGGCATATTTTACTGGAGTTTGGGAGACTCACGAAAGAGGCAGCGTCAGCGTTTGTGGGGCTGTGAAAGGGGTTGCCTGGCTACTTGAAGAGCAGCAAGAGCTTTTGGTCCTGCCACCTTTGGGGTGGGAGGAATCCCGGGACGTTCGCAGTTGCTGAGCCTGGCTCCGGCTCTGCTCAGCGGCCCAGGCAGATATTACTGCACTTTGGGAGGCTCACAAAAGAGGTAGCGGCAGCGTTTGTGGGGCTGTGAATGGGGTTGCCTGGCTACTTGAAGAGCAGCAAGAGCTCTTAGTCCTGCCACCTTTGGGGTGGGAGGAATCCCGGGACGTTTGAAATTGGTTACTTGAGCTCTGGCTCTGCTCAGCGGCCCAGGCAGATAGTCTTGGAGTTTGGGAGGCTCACGAAAGAGGCAGCGGCAGCGTTTGTGGGGCTGTGAATGGGGTTGCCTGGCTACTTGAAGAGCAGCAAGAGCTTTTGGTCCTGCAACCTTTGGGGTGGGAGGAATCCTGGGATGTTCGCAATTGCTTAGTTGAGCTCTGGCTCTACTCACCGGCCCAGGCAGATAGTACTGGAGTTTTAGGAGGCTCACGAAAGAGGCAGCGGCAGCGTTTGTGGGGCTGTGAATGGGGTTGCGTGGCTCCTTGAAGAGCAGCAAGAGCTTTTGGTCCTGGCCCCTTTGGGGTGGGAGGAATCCTGGGACGTTCGCAATTGCTGAGCCTGGCTCCGGCTCTGCTCAGCAGCCCAGGCAGATAGTCTTGGAGTTTGGGAGGCTCACGAAAGAGACAGCGTCAGCGTTTGTGGGGCTGTGAATGGGGTTGCCTGGCTACTTGAAGAGCAGCAAGAGCTTTTGGTCCTGGCCCCTTTGGGGTGGGAGGAATCCTGGGACGTTCGCAATTGCTGAGCCTGGCTCCGGCTCTGCTCAGTAGCCTGGGTAGATACTATTGGACTTTGGGAGGCTCATGAAAGAGGCAGCGTCAGCGTTTGGGGGCATATGAATGGGGTTGCCTGGCTACTTGAAGAGCAGCAAGAGCTTTTAGTCCTGCAACCTTTGGGGTGGGAGGAATCCCGGGACGTTCGCAGTTGCTGAGCCTGGCTCCGGCTCTACTCAGCGGCCCAGGCAGATAGTCTTGGAGTTTGGGAGGCTCACAAAAGAGACAGCAGCAGCGTTTGTGGGGCTGTGAATGGGGTTGCCTGGCTACTTGAAGAGCAGCAAGAGCTTTTGGTCCTGCACCTTTGGGGTGGGAGGAATCCCGGGACGTTCGCAGTTGCTGACCCTGGCTCCGGCTGTACTCAGCGGCCCAGGCAGATAGTCTTGGAGTTTGGGAGGCTCACAAAAGAGACAGCAGCAGCGTTTGTGGGGCTGTGAATGGGGTTGCCTGGCTACTTGAAGAGCAGCAAGAGCTTTTGGTCCTGGCCCCTTTGGGGTGGGAGGAATCCCGGGACGTTCGCAGTTGCTGACCCTGGCTCCGGCTGTACTCAGCGGCCCAGGCAGATTTTGCTGGACTTTGGAAGGCTCACGAAAGAGGCAGCGTCAGCGTTTGTGGGGCTGTGAATGGGGTTGCCTGGCTACTTGAAGAGCAGCAAGAGCTTTTGGTCCTGCCACCTTTGGGGTGCGAGGAATCCCGGGACGTTTGAAATTGGTTACTTGAGCTCTGGCTCTACTCAGCGGCCCAGGCAGATAGTATTGGAGTTTGGGAGGCTCACGAAAGAGGCAGCGGCAGCGTTTGTGGGGCTGTGAATGGGGTTGCCTGGCTACTTGAAGAGCAGCAAGAGCTCTTAGTCCTGCCACCTTTGGGGTGGGAGGAATCCCGGGATGTTCGCAATTCCTTAGTTGAGCTCTGGCTCTACTCACCGGCCCAGGCAGATAGTATTGGACTTTGGGAGGCTCATGAAAGAGGCAGCGGCAGCGTTTGTGGGGCTGTGAATGGGGTTGCCTGGCTACTTGAAGAGCAGCAAGAGCTTTTAGTCCTGCAACCTTTGGGGTGGGAGGAATCCCGGGACATTCGCAGTTGCTGAGCCTGGCTCCGGCTCTACTCAGCGGCCCAGGCAGATAGTCTTGGAGTTTGGGAGGCTCACAAAAGAGACAGCAGCAGCGTTTGTGGGGCTGTGAATGGGGTTGCCTGGCTACTTGAAGAGCAGCAAGAGCTTTTGGTCCTGCCACCTTTGGGGTGCGAGGAATCCCGGGACGTTTGAAATTGGTTACTTGAGCTCTGGCTCTACTCACCGGCCCAGGCAGATAGTCTTGGAGTTTGGGAGGCTCACGAAAGAGGCAGCGGCAGCGTTTGTGGGGCTGTGAATGGGGTAGCCTGGCTACTTGGAAGAGCAGCAAGAGCTCTTAGTCCTGCCACCTTTGGGGTGGGAGGAATCCCGGGACGTTTGAAATTGGTTACTTGAGCTCTGGCTCTGCTCAGCGGCCCAGGCAGATAGTCTTGGAGTTTGGGAGGCTCACGAAAGAGGCAGCGGCAGCGTTTGTGGGGCTGTGAATGGGGTTGCCTGGCTACTTGAAGAGCAGCAAGAGCTCTTGGTCCTGCAACCTTTGGGGTGGGAGGAATCCCGGGATGTTCGCAATTGCTTAGTTGAGCTCTGGCTCTACTCACCGGCCCAGACAGATAGTACTGGAGTTTTAGGAGGCTCACGAAAGAGGCAGCGGCAGCGTTTGTGGGGCTGTGAATGGGGTTGCGTGGCTCCTTGAAGAGCAGCAAGAGCTTTTGGTCCTGGCCCCTTTGGGGTGGGAGGAATCCCCGGACGTTCGCAATTGCTGAGCCTGGCTCCGGCTCTGCTCAGCAGCCCAGGCAGATAGTCTTGGAGTTTGGGAGGCTCACGAAAGAGACAGCGTCAGCGTTTGTGGGGCTGTGAATGGGGTTGCCTGGCTACTTGAAGAGCAGCAAGAGCTTTTGGTCCTGCCACCTTTGGGGTGGGAGGAATCCTGGGACTTTTGCAATTGCTTAGTTGAGCTCTGGCTCTACTCAGCGGCCCAGGCAGATATTCTTGGACTTTGAGAGGCTCACGAAAGAGGCAGCGGCAGCGTTTGTGGGGCTGTGAATGGGGTAGCCTGGCTACTTGGAAGAGCAGCAAGAGCTCTTAGTCCTGCCACCTTTGGGGTGGGAGGAATCCCGGGACGTTCGCAATTGCTGAGCCTGGCTCCGGCTCTGCTCAGCAGCCCAGGCAGATAGTCTTGGAGTTTGGGAGGCTCACGAAAGAGACAGCGTCAGCGTTTGTGGGGCTGTGAATGGGGTTGCCTGGCTACTTGAAGAGCAGCAAGAGCTTTTGGTCCTGCCACCTTTGGGGTGGGAGGAATCCCGGGATGTTCGCAATTGCTGAGCCTGGCTCCGGCTCTGCTCAGTAGCCTGGGTAGATACTATTGGACTTTGGGAGGCTCATGAAAGAGGCAGCGGCAGCGTTTGGGGGCATATGAATGGGGTTGCCTGCCTACTTGAAGAGCAGCAAGAGCTTTTAGTCCTGCAACCTTTGGGGTGGGAGGAATCCCGGGACATTCGCAGTTGCTGAGCCTGGCTCCGGCTCTACTCATCGGTCCAGGCAGATAGTCTTGGAGTTTGGGAGGCTCACAAAAGAGACAGCATCAGCGTTTGTGGGGCTGTGAATGGGGTTGCCTGGCTACTTGAAGAGCAGCAAGAGCTTTTGGTCCTGCACCTTTGGGGTGGGAGGAATGCCGGGACGTTCGCAGTTGCTGAGCCTGGCTCCGGCTGTACTCAGTGGCCCAGGCAGATTTTTCTGGACTTTGGAAGGCTCACGAAAGAGACAGCGTCAGCGTTTGTGGGGCTGTGAATGGGGTTGCCTGGCTACTTGAAGAGCAGCAAGAGCTTTTGGTCCTGCCACCTTTGGGGTGGGAGGAATCCCGGCACGGTCGCAGTTGCTGAGCCTGGCTCCGGCTCTGCTCAGCAGCCCAGGCAGATAGTCTTGGAGTTTGGGAGGCTCACGAAAGAGGCAGCGGCAGCATTTGTGGGGCTGTGAATGGGGTTGCGTGGCTCCTTGAAGAGAAGCAAGAGCTTTTGGTCCTGGCCCCTTTGGGGTGGGAGGAATCCCGGGATGTTCGCAATTGCTTAGTTGAGCTCTGGCTCTACTCACCGGCCCAGGCAGATATTATTGGACTTTGGGAGGCTCATGAAAGAGGCAGCGGCAGCGTTTGTGGGGCTGTGAATGGGGTTGCCTGGCTACTTGAAGAGCAGCAAGAGCTTTTGGTCCTGCCACCTTTGGGGTGGGAGGAATCCTGGGACGTTCGCAATTGCTGAGCCTGGCTCCGGCTCTGCTCAGCGGCCCAGGCAGATAGTCTTGGAGTTTGGGAGGCTCACGAAAGAGGCAGCGGCAGCGTTTGTGGGGCTGTGAATGGGGTTGCCTGGCTACTTGAAGAGCAGCAAAAGCTTTTGGTCCTGCCACCTTTGGGGTGGGAGGAATCCCGGGACGTTCGCAGTTGCTGACCCTGGCTCCGGCTCTGCTCAGCGGCCCAGGCAGATAGTCTTGGAGTTTGGGAGGCTCACGAAAGAGGCAGCGGCAGCGTTTGTGGGGCTGTGAATGGGGTTGCGTGGCTACTTGAAGAGCAGCAAGAGCTTTTGGTCCTGCCACCTTTGGGGTGGGAGGAATCCCCGGACGTTCGCAATTGCTGAGCCTGGCTCCGGCTCTACTCAGCAGCCCAGGCAGATAGTCTTGGAGTTTGGGAGGCTCACGAAAGAGACGGCGTCAGCGTTTGTGGGGCTGTGAATGGGGTTGCCTGGCTACTTGAAGAGCAGCAAGAGCTTTTGGTCCTGCCACCTTTGGGGTGGGAGGAATCCCGGGATGTTCGCAATTGCTGAGCCTGGCTCCGGCTCTGCTCAGTAGCCTGGGTAGATACTATTGGACTTTGGGAGGCTCATGAAAGAGGCAGCGGCAGCGTTTGGGGGAATATGAATGGGGTTGCCTGGGTACTTGAAGAGCAGCAAGAGCTTTTAGTCCTGCAACCTTTGGGGTGGGAGGAATCCCGGGACATTCGCAGTTGCTGAGCCTGGCTCCAGCTCTACTCAGAGGCCCAGGCAGATAGTCTTGGAGTTTGGGAGGCTCACGAAAGAGGCAGCGGCAGCGTTTGTGGGGCTGTGAATGGGGTTGCCTGGCTACTTGAAGAGCAGCAAGAGCTTTTGGTCCTGGCCCCTTTGGGGTGGGAGGAATCCTGGGACGTTCGCAATTGCTGAGCCTGGCTCCGGCTCTGCTCAGCAGCCCAGGCAGATAGTCTTGGAGTTTGGGAGGCTCACGAAAGAGACAGCGTCAGCGTTTGTGGGGCTGTGAATGGGGTTGCCTGGCTACTTGAAGAGCAGCAAGAGCTTTTGGTCCTGGCCCCTTTGGGGTGGGAGGAATCCTGGGACGTTCGCAATTGCTGAGCCTGGCTCCGGCTCTGCTCAGTAGCCTGGGTAGATACTATTGGACTTTGGGAGGCTCATGAAAGAGGCAGCGTCAGCGTTTGGGGGCATATGAATGGGGTTGCCTGGCTACTTGAAGAGCAGCAAGAGCTTTTAGTCCTGCAACCTTTGGGGTGGGAGGAATCCCGGGACGTTCGCAGTTGCTGAGCCTGGCTCCGGCTCTACTCAGCGGCCCAGGCAGATAGTCTTGGAGTTTGGGAGGCTCACAAAAGAGACAGCAGCAGCGTTTGTGGGGCTGTGAATGGGGTTGCCTGGCTACTTGAAGAGCAGCAAGAGCTTTTGGTCCTGCACCTTTGGGGTGGGAGGAATCCCGGGACGTTCGCAGTTGCTGACCCTGGCTCCGGCTGTACTCAGCGGCCCAGGCAGATTTTGCTGGACTTTGGAAGGCTCACGAAAGAGGCAGCGTCAGCGTTTGTGGGGCTGTGAATGGGGTTGCCTGGCTACTTGAAGAGCAGCAAGAGCTTTTGGTCCTGCCACCTTTGGGGTGCGAGGAATCCCGGGACGTTTGAAATTGGTTACTTGAGCTCTGGCTCTACTCAGCGGCCCAGGCAGATAGTATTGGAGTTTGGGAGGCTCACGAAAGAGGCAGCGGCAGCGTTTGTGGGGCTGTGAATGGGGTTGCGTGGCTCCTTGAAGAGCAGCAAGAGCTTTTGGTCCTGGCCCCTTTGGGGTGGGAGGAATCCTGGGACGTTCGCAATTGCTGAGCCTGGCTCCGGCTCTGCTCAGCAGCCCAGGCAGATAGTCTTGGAGTTTGGGAGGCTCACGAAAGAGACAGCGTCAGCGTTTGTGGGGCTGTGAATGGGGTTGCCTGGCTACTTGAAGAGCAGCAAGAGCTTTTGGTCCTGGCCCCTTTGGGGTGGGAGGAATCCTGGGACGTTCGCAATTGCTGAGCCTGGCTCCGGCTCTGCTCAGTAGCCTGGGTAGATACTATTGGACTTTGGGAGGCTCATGAAAGAGGCAGCGTCAGCGTTTGGGGGCATATGAATGGGGTTGCCTGGCTACTTGAAGAGCAGCAAGAGCTTTTAGTCCTGCAACCTTTGGGGTGGGAGGAATCCCGGGACGTTCGCAGTTGCTGAGCCTGGCTCCGGCTCTACTCAGCGGCCCAGGCAGATAGTCTTGGAGTTTGGGAGGCTCACAAAAGAGACAGCAGCAGCGTTTGTGGGGCTGTGAATGGGGTTGCCTGGCTACTTGAAGAGCAGCAAGAGCTTTTGGTCCTGCACCTTTGGGGTGGGAGGAATCCCGGGACGTTCGCAGTTGCTGACCCTGGCTCCGGCTGTACTCAGCGGCCCAGGCAGATAGTCTTGGAGTTTGGGAGGCTCACAAAAGAGACAGCAGCAGCGTTTGTGGGGCTGTGAATGGGGTTGCCTGGCTACTTGAAGAGCAGCAAGAGCTTTTGGTCCTGGCCCCTTTGGGGTGGGAGGAATCCCGGGACGTTCGCAGTTGCTGACCCTGGCTCCGGCTGTACTCAGCGGCCCAGGCAGATTTTGCTGGACTTTGGAAGGCTCACGAAAGAGGCAGCGTCAGCGTTTGTGGGGCTGTGAATGGGGTTGCCTGGCTACTTGAAGAGCAGCAAGAGCTTTTGGTCCTGCCACCTTTGGGGTGCGAGGAATCCCGGGACGTTTGAAATTGGTTACTTGAGCTCTGGCTCTACTCAGCGGCCCAGGCAGATAGTATTGGAGTTTGGGAGGCTCACGAAAGAGGCAGCGGCAGCGTTTGTGGGGCTGTGAATGGGGTTGCCTGGCTACTTGAAGAGCAGCAAGAGCTCTTAGTCCTGCCACCTTTGGGGTGGGAGGAATCCCGGGATGTTCGCAATTCCTTAGTTGAGCTCTGGCTCTACTCACCGGCCCAGGCAGATAGTATTGGACTTTGGGAGGCTCATGAAAGAGGCAGCGGCAGCGTTTGTGGGGCTGTGAATGGGGTTGCCTGGCTACTTGAAGAGCAGCAAGAGCTTTTAGTCCTGCAACCTTTGGGGTGGGAGGAATCCCGGGACATTCGCAGTTGCTGAGCCTGGCTCCGGCTCTACTCAGCGGCCCAGGCAGATAGTCTTGGAGTTTGGGAGGCTCACAAAAGAGACAGCAGCAGCGTTTGTGGGGCTGTGAATGGGGTTGCCTGGCTACTTGAAGAGCAGCAAGAGCTTTTGGTCCTGCCACCTTTGGGGTGCGAGGAATCCCGGGACGTTTGAAATTGGTTACTTGAGCTCTGGCTCTACTCACCGGCCCAGGCAGATAGTCTTGGAGTTTGGGAGGCTCACGAAAGAGGCAGCGGCAGCGTTTGTGGGGCTGTGAATGGGGTAGCCTGGCTACTTGGAAGAGCAGCAAGAGCTCTTAGTCCTGCCACCTTTGGGGTGGGAGGAATCCCGGGACGTTTGAAATTGGTTACTTGAGCTCTGGCTCTGCTCAGCGGCCCAGGCAGATAGTCTTGGAGTTTGGGAGGCTCACGAAAGAGGCAGCGGCAGCGTTTGTGGGGCTGTGAATGGGGTTGCCTGGCTACTTGAAGAGCAGCAAGAGCTCTTGGTCCTGCAACCTTTGGGGTGGGAGGAATCCCGGGATGTTCGCAATTGCTTAGTTGAGCTCTGGCTCTACTCACCGGCCCAGACAGATAGTACTGGAGTTTTAGGAGGCTCACGAAAGAGGCAGCGGCAGCGTTTGTGGGGCTGTGAATGGGGTTGCGTGGCTCCTTGAAGAGCAGCAAGAGCTTTTGGTCCTGGCCCCTTTGGGGTGGGAGGAATCCTGGGACGTTCGCAATTGCTGAGCCTGGCTCCGGCTCTGCTCAGCAGCCCAGGCAGATAGTCTTGGAGTTTGGGAGGCTCACGAAAGAGACAGCGTCAGCGTTTGTGGGGCTGTGAATGGGGTTGCCTGGCTACTTGAAGAGCAGCAAGAGCTTTTGGTCCTGCCACCTTTGGGGTGGGAGGAATCCTGGGACTTTTGCAATTGCTTAGTTGAGCTCTGGCTCTACTCAGCGGCCCAGGCAGATATTCTTGGACTTTGAGAGGCTCACGAAAGAGGCAGCGGCAGCGTTTGTGGGGCTGTGAATGGGGTAGCCTGGCTACTTGGAAGAGCAGCAAGAGCTCTTAGTCCTGCCACCTTTGGGGTGGGAGGAATCCCGGGACGTTCGCAATTGCTGAGCCTGGCTCCGGCTCTGCTCAGCAGCCCAGGCAGATAGTCTTGGAGTTTGGGAGGCTCACGAAAGAGACAGCGTCAGCGTTTGTGGGGCTGTGAATGGGGTTGCCTGGCTACTTGAAGAGCAGCAAGAGCTTTTGGTCCTGCCACCTTTGGGGTGGGAGGAATCCCGGGATGTTCGCAATTGCTGAGCCTGGCTCCGGCTCTGCTCAGTAGCCTGGGTAGATACTATTGGACTTTGGGAGGCTCATGAAAGAGGCAGCGGCAGCGTTTGGGGGAATATGAATGGGGTTGCCTGCCTACTTGAAGAGCAGCAAGAGCTTTTAGTCCTGCAACCTTTGGGGTGGGAGGAATCCCGGGACATTCGCAGTTGCTGAGCCTGGCTCCGGCTCTACTCATCGGTCCAGGCAGATAGTCTTGGAGTTTGGGAGGCTCACAAAAGAGACAGCATCAGCGTTTGTGGGGCTGTGAATGGGGTTGCCTGGCTACTTGAAGAGCAGCAAGAGCTTTTGGTCCTGCACCTTTGGGGTGGGAGGAATGCCGGGACGTTCGCAGTTGCTGAGCCTGGCTCCGGCTGTACTCAGTGGCCCAGGCAGATTTTTCTGGACTTTGGAAGGCTCACGAAAGAGACAGCGTCAGCGTTTGTGGGGCTGTGAATGGGGTTGCCTGGCTACTTGAAGAGCAGCAAGAGCTTTTGGTCCTGCCACCTTTGGGGTGGGAGGAATCCCGGCACGGTCGCAGTTGCTGAGCCTGGCTCCGGCTCTGCTCAGCAGCCCAGGCAGATAGTCTTGGAGTTTGGGAGGCTCACGAAAGAGGCAGCGGCAGCATTTGTGGGGCTGTGAATGGGGTTGCGTGGCTCCTTGAAGAGAAGCAAGAGCTTTTGGTCCTGGCCCCTTTGGGGTGGGAGGAATCCCGGGATGTTCGCAATTGCTTAGTTGAGCTCTGGCTCTACTCACCGGCCCAGGCAGATATTATTGGACTTTGGGAGGCTCATGAAAGAGGCAGCGGCAGCGTTTGTGGGGCTGTGAATGGGGTTGCCTGGCTACTTGAAGAGCAGCAAGAGCTTTTGGTCCTGCCACCTTTGGGGTGGGAGGAATCCTGGGACGTTCGCAATTGCTGAGCCTGGCTCCGGCTCTGCTCAGCGGCCCAGGCAGATAGTCTTGGAGTTTGGGAGGCTCACGAAAGAGGCAGCGGCAGCGTTTGTGGGGCTGTGAATGGGGTTGCCTGGCTACTTGAAGAGCAGCAAAAGCTTTTGGTCCTGCCACCTTTGGGGTGGGAGGAATCCCGGGACGTTCGCAGTTGCTGACCCTGGCTCCGGCTCTGCTCAGCGGCCCAGGCAGATAGTCTTGGAGTTTGGGAGGCTCACGAAAGAGGCAGCGGCAGCGTTTGTGGGGCTGTGAATGGGGTTGCGTGGCTACTTGAAGAGCAGCAAGAGCTTTTGGTCCTGCCACCTTTGGGGTGGGAGGAATCCCCGGACGTTCGCAATTGCTGAGCCTGGCTCCGGCTCTACTCAGCAGCCCAGGCAGATAGTCTTGGAGTTTGGGAGGCTCACGAAAGAGACGGCGTCAGCGTTTGTGGGGCTGTGAATGGGGTTGCCTGGCTACTTGAAGAGCAGCAAGAGCTTTTGGTCCTGCCACCTTTGGGGTGGGAGGAATCCCGGGATGTTCGCAATTGCTGAGCCTGGCTCCGGCTCTGCTCAGTAGCCTGGGTAGATACTATTGGACTTTGGGAGGCTCATGAAAGAGGCAGCGGCAGCGTTTGGGGGAATATGAATGGGGTTGCCTGGGTACTTGAAGAGCAGCAAGAGCTTTTAGTCCTGCAACCTTTGGGGTGGGAGGAATCCCGGGACATTCGCAGTTGCTGAGCCTGGCTCCAGCTCTACTCAGAGGCCCAGGCAGATAGTCTTGGACTTTGGGAGGCTCACGAAAGAGGCAGCGGCAGCGTTTGTGGGGCTGTGAATGGGGTTGCCTGGCTACTTGAAGAGCAGCAAGAGCTTTTGGTCCTGCCACCTTTGGGGTGGGAGGAATCCCGGGACGTTCGCAGTTGCTGAGCCTGGCTCCGGCTCTGCTCAGCGGCCCAGGCAGATATTACTGCACTTTGGGAGGCTCACAAAAGAGGTAGCGGCAGCGTTTGTGGGGCTGTGAATGGGGTTGCCTGGCTACTTGAAGAGCAGCAAGAGCTCTTAGTCCTGCCACCTTTGGGGTGGGAGGAATCCCGGGACGTTTGAAATTGGTTACTTGAGCTCTGGCTCTGCTCAGCGGCCCAGGCAGATAGTCTTGGAGTTTGGGAGGCTCACGAAAGAGGCAGCGGCAGCGTTTGTGGGGCTGTGAATGGGGTTGCCTGGCTACTTGAAGAGCAGCAAGAGCTTTTGGTCCTGCCACCTTTGGGGTGGGAGGAATCCTGGGATGTTCGCAATTGCTTAGTTGAGCTCTGGCTCTACTCACCGGCCCAGGCAGTTAGTACTGGAGTTTTAGGAGGCTCACGAAAGAGGCAGCGGCAGCGTTTGTGGGGCTGTGAATGGGGTTGCGTGGCTCCTTGAAGAGCAGCAAGAGCTTTTGGTCCTGGCCCCTTTGGGGTGGGAGGAATCCTGGGACGTTCGCAATTGCTGAGCCTGGCTCCGGCTCTGCTCAGCAGCCCAGGCAGATAGTCTTGGAGTTTGGGAGGCTCACGAAAGAGACAGCGTCAGCGTTTGTGGGGCTGTGAATGGGGTTGCCTGGCTACTTGAAGAGCAGCAAGAGCTTTTGGTCCTGGCCCCTTTGGGGTGGGAGGAATCCTGGGACGTTCGCAATTGCTGAGCCTGGCTCCGGCTCTGCTCAGTAGCCTGGGTAGATACTATTGGACTTTGGGAGGCTCATGAAAGAGGCAGCGTCAGCGTTTGGGGGCATATGAATGGGGTTGCCTGGCTACTTGAAGAGCAGCAAGAGCTTTTAGTCCTGCAACCTTTGGGGTGGGAGGAATCCCGGGACGTTCGCAGTTGCTGAGTCTGGCTCCGGCTCTACTCAGCGGCCCAGGCAGATAGTCTTGGAGTTTGGGAGGCTCACAAAAGAGACAGCAGCAGCGTTTGTGGGGCTGTGAATGGGGTTGCCTGGCTACTTGAAGAGCAGCAAGAGCTTTTGGTCCTGCACCTTTGGGGTGGGAGGAATGCCGGGACGTTCGCAGTTGCTGACCCTGGCTCCGGCTGTACTCAGCGGCCCAGGCAGATAGTCTTGGAGTTTGGGAGGCTCACAAAAGAGACAGCAGCAGCGTTTGTGGGGCTGTGAATGGGGTTGCCTGGCTACTTGAAGAGCAGCAAGAGCTTTTGGTCCTGGCCCCTTTGGGGTGGGAGGAATCCCGGGACGTTCGCAGTTGCTGACCCTGGCTCCGGCTGTACTCAGCGGCCCAGGCAGATTTTGCTGGACTTTGGAAGGCTCACGAAAGAGGCAGCGTCAGCGTTTGTGGGGCTGTGAATGGGGTTGCCTGGCTACTTGAAGAGCAGCAAGAGCTTTTGGTCCTGCCACCTTTGGGGTGCGAGGAATCCCGGGACGTTTGAAATTGGTTACTTGAGCTCTGGCTCTACTCACCGGCCCAGGCAGATAGTCTTGGAGTTTGGGAGGCTCACGAAAGAGGCAGCGGCAGCGTTTGTGGGGCTGTGAATGGGGTAGCCTGGCTACTTGGAAGAGCAGCAAGAGCTCTTAGTCCTGCCACCTTTGGGGTGGGAGGAATCCCGGGACGTTTGAAATTGGTTACTTGAGCTCTGGCTCTGCTCAGCGGCCCAGGCAGATAGTCTTGGAGTTTGGGAGGCTCACGAAAGAGGCAGCGGCAGCGTTTGTGGGGCTGTGAATGGGGTAGCCTGGCTACTTGGAAGAGCAGCAAGAGCTCTTAGTCCTGCCACCTTTGGGGTGGGAGGAATCCCGGGACGTTTGAAATTGGTTACTTGAGCTCTGGCTCTGCTCAGCGGCCCAGGCAGATAGTCTTGGAGTTTGGGAGGCTCACGAAAGAGGCAGCGGCAGCGTTTGTGGGGCTGTGAATGGGGTTGCCTGGCTACTTGAAGAGCAGCAAGAGCTCTTGGTCCTGCAACCTTTGGGGTGGGAGGAATCCTGGGATGTTCGCAATTGCTTAGTTGAGCTCTGGCTCTACTCACCGGCCCAGGCAGATAGTACTGGAGTTTTAGGAGGCTCACGAAAGAGGCAGCGGCAGCGTTTGTGGGGCTGTGAATGGGGTTGCGTGGCTCCTTGAAGAGCAGCAAGAGCTTTTGGTCCTGGCCCCTTTGGGGTGGGAGGAATCCTGGGACGTTCGCAATTGCTGAGCCTGGCTCCGGCTCTGCTCAGCAGCCCAGGCAGATAGTCTTGGAGTTTGGGAGGCTCACGAAAGAGACAGCGTCAGCGTTTGTGGGGCTGTGAATGGGGTTGCCTGGCTACTTGAAGAGCAGCAAGAGCTTTTGGTCCTGCCACCTTTGGGGTGGGAGGAATCCCCGGACTTTTGCAATTGCTTAGTTGAGCTCTGGCTCTACTCATCGGCCCAGGCAGATATTCTTGGACTTTGAGAGGCTCACGAAAGAGGCAGCGGCAGCGTTTGTGGGGCTGTGAATGGGGTAGCCTGGCTACTTGGAAGAGCAGCAAGAGCTCTTAGTCCTGCCACCTTTGGGGTGGGAGGAATCCCCGGACGTTCGCAATTGCTGAGCCTGGCTCCGGCTCTGCTCAGCAGCCCAGGCAGATAGTCTTGGAGTTTGGGAGGCTCACGAAAGAGACAGCGTCAGCGTTTGTGGGGCTGTGAATGGGGTTGCCTGGCTACTTGAAGAGCAGCAAGAGCTTTTGGTCCTGCCACCTTTGGGGTGGGAGGAATCCCGGGATGTTCGCAATTGCTGAGCCTGGCTCCGGCTCTGCTCAGTAGCCTGGGTAGATACTATTGGACTTTGGGAGGCTCATGAAAGAGGCAGCGGCAGCGTTTGGGGGAATATGAATGGGGTTGCCTGCCTACTTGAAGAGCAGCAAGAGCTTTTAGTCCTGCAACCTTTGGGGTGGGAGGAATCCCGGGACATTCGCAGTTGCTGAGCCTGGCTCCGGCTCTACTCATCGGTCCAGGCAGATAGTCTTGGAGTTTGGGAGGCTCACAAAAGAGACAGCATCAGCGTTTGTGGGGCTGTGAATGGGGTTGCCTGGCTACTTGAAGAGCAGCAAGAGCTTTTGGTCCTGCACCTTTGGGGTGGGAGGAATGCCGGGACGTTCGCAGTTGCTGACCCTGGCTCCGGCTCTGCTCAGCAGCCCAGGCAGATAGTCTTGGAGTTTGGGAGGCTCACGAAAGAGGCAGCGGCAGCGTTTGTGGGGCTGTGAATGGGGTTGCGTGGCTCCTTGAAGAGAAGCAAGAGCTTTTGGTCCTGGCCCCTTTGGGGTGGGAGGAATCCCGGGATGTTCGCAATTGCTTAGTTGAGCTCTGGCTCTACTCAGCAGCCCAGGCAGATAGTCTTGGAGTTTGGGAGGCTCACGAAAGAGACGGCGTCAGCGTTTGTGGGGCTGTGAATGGGGTTGCCTGGCTACTTGAAGAGCAGCAAGAGCTTTTGGTCCTGCCACCTTTGGGGTGGGAGGAATCCCGGGATGTTCGCAATTGCTGAGCCTGGCTCCGGCTCTGCTCAGTAGCCTGGGTAGATACTATTGGACTTTGGGAGGCTCATGAAAGAGGCAGCGGCAGCGTTTGGGGGAATATGAATGGGGTTGCCTGGGTACTTGAAGAGCAGCAAGAGCTTTTAGTCCTGCAACCTTTGGGGTGGGAGGAATCCCGGGACATTCGCAGTTGCTGAGCCTGGCTCCAGCTCTACTCAGAGGCCCAGGCAGATAGTCTTGGACTTTGGGAGGCTCACGAAAGAGGCAGCGGCAGCGTTTGTGGGGCTGTGAATGGGGTTGCCTGGCTACTTGAAGAGCAGCAAGAGCTTTTGGTCCTGCCACCTTTGGGGTGGGAGGAATCCCGGGACGTTCGCAGTTGCTGAGCCTGGCTCCGGCTCTGCTCAGCGGCCCAGGCAGATATTACTGCACTTTGGGAGGCTCACAAAAGAGGTAGCGGCAGCGTTTGTGGGGCTGTGAATGGGGTTGCCTGGCTACTTGAAGAGCAGCAAGAGCTCTTAGTCCTGCCACCTTTGGGGTGGGAGGAATCCCGGGACGTTTGAAATTGGTTACTTGAGCTCTGGCTCTGCTCAGCGGCCCAGGCAGATAGTCTTGGAGTTTGGGAGGCTCACGAAAGAGGCAGCGGCAGCGTTTGTGGGGCTGTGAATGGGGTTGCCTGGCTACTTGAAGAGCAGCAAGAGCTTTTGGTCCTGCCACCTTTGGGGTGGGAGGAATCCCCGGATGTTCGCAATTGCTTAGTTGAGCTCTGGCTCTACTCACCGGCCCAGGCAGATAGTACTGGAGTTTTAGGAGGCTCACGAAAGAGGCAGCGGCAGCGTTTGTGGGGCTGTGAATGGGGTTGCGTGGCTCCTTGAAGAGCAGCAAGAGCTTTTGGTCCTGGCCCCTTTGGGGTGGGAGGAATCCTGGGACGTTCGCAATTGCTGAGCCTGGCTCCGGCTCTGCTCAGCAGCCCAGGCAGATAGTCTTGGAGTTTGGGAGGCTCACGAAAGAGACAGCGTCAGCGTTTGTGGGGCTGTGAATGGGGTTGCCTGGCTACTTGAAGAGCAGCAAGAGCTTTTGGTCCTGGCCCCTTTGGGGTGGGAGGAATCCTGGGACGTTCGCAATTGCTGAGCCTGGCTCCGGCTCTGCTCAGTAGCCTGGGTAGATACTATTGGACTTTGGGAGGCTCATGAAAGAGGCAGCGTCAGCGTTTGGGGGCATATGAATGGGGTTGCCTGGCTACTTGAAGAGCAGCAAGAGCTTTTAGTCCTGCAACCTTTGGGGTGGGAGGAATCCCGGGACGTTCGCAGTTGCTGAGTCTGGCTCCGGCTCTACTCAGCGGCCCAGGCAGATAGTCTTGGAGTTTGGGAGGCTCACAAAAGAGACAGCAGCAGCGTTTGTGGGGCTGTGAATGGGGTTGCCTGGCTACTTGAAGAGCAGCAAGAGCTTTTGGTCCTGCACCTTTGGGGTGGGAGGAATGCCGGGACGTTCGCAGTTGCTGACCCTGGCTCCGGCTGTACTCAGCGGCCCAGGCAGATAGTCTTGGAGTTTGGGAGGCTCACAAAAGAGACAGCAGCAGCGTTTGTGGGGCTGTGAATGGGGTTGCCTGGCTACTTGAAGAGCAGCAAGAGCTTTTGGTCCTGGCCCCTTTGGGGTGGGAGGAATCCCGGGACGTTCGCAGTTGCTGACCCTGGCTCCGGCTGTACTCAGCGGCCCAGGCAGATTTTGCTGGACTTTGGAAGGCTCACGAAAGAGGCAGCGGCAGCGTTTGTGGGGCTGTGAATGGGGTTGCCTGGCTACTTGAAGAGCAGCAAGAGCTTTTGGTCCTGCCACCTTTGGGGTGCGAGGAATCCCGGGACGTTTGAAATTGGTTACTTGAGCTCTGGCTCTACTCACCGGCCCAGGCAGATAGTCTTGGAGTTTGGGAGGCTCACGAAAGAGGCAGCGGCAGCGTTTGTGGGGCTGTGAATGGGGTAGCCTGGCTACTTGGAAGAGCAGCAAGAGCTCTTAGTCCTGCCACCTTTGGGGTGGGAGGAATCCCGGGACGTTTGAAATTGGTTACTTGAGCTCTGGCTCTGCTCAGCGGCCCAGGCAGATAGTCTTGGAGTTTGGGAGGCTCACGAAAGAGGCAGCGGCAGCGTTTGTGGGGCTGTGAATGGGGTAGCCTGGCTACTTGGAAGAGCAGCAAGAGCTCTTAGTCCTGCCACCTTTGGGGTGGGAGGAATCCCGGGACGTTTGAAATTGGTTACTTGAGCTCTGGCTCTGCTCAGCGGCCCAGGCAGATAGTCTTGGAGTTTGGGAGGCTCACGAAAGAGGCAGCGGCAGCGTTTGTGGGGCTGTGAATGGGGTTGCCTGGCTACTTGAAGAGCAGCAAGAGCTCTTGGTCCTGCAACCTTTGGGGTGGGAGGAATCCTGGGATGTTCGCAATTGCTTAGTTGAGCTCTGGCTCTACTCACCGGCCCAGGCAGATAGTACTGGAGTTTTAGGAGGCTCACGAAAGAGGCAGCGGCAGCGTTTGTGGGGCTGTGAATGGGGTTGCGTGGCTCCTTGAAGAGCAGCAAGAGCTTTTGGTCCTGGCCCCTTTGGGGTGGGAGGAATCCTGGGACGTTCGCAATTGCTGAGCCTGGCTCCGGCTCTGCTCAGCAGCCCAGGCAGATAGTCTTGGAGTTTGGGAGGCTCACGAAAGAGACAGCGTCAGCGTTTGTGGGGCTGTGAATGGGGTTGCCTGGCTACTTGAAGAGCAGCAAGAGCTTTTGGTCCTGCCACCTTTGGGGTGGGAGGAATCCTGGGACTTTTGCAATTGCTTAGTTGAGCTCTGGCTCTACTCATCGGCCCAGGCAGATATTCTTGGACTTTGAGAGGCTCACGAAAGAGGCAGCGGCAGCGTTTGTGGGGCTGTGAATGGGGTAGCCTGGCTACTTGGAAGAGCAGCAAGAGCTCTTAGTCCTGCCACCTTTGGGGTGGGAGGAATCCCCGGACGTTCGCAATTGCTGAGCCTGGCTCCGGCTCTGCTCAGCAGCCCAGGCAGATAGTCTTGGAGTTTGGGAGGCTCACGAAAGAGACAGCGTCAGCGTTTGTGGGGCTGTGAATGGGGTTGCCTGGCTACTTGAAGAGCAGCAAGAGCTTTTGGTCCTGCCACCTTTGGGGTGGGAGGAATCCCGGGATGTTCGCAATTGCTGAGCCTGGCTCCGGCTCTGCTCAGTAGCCTGGGTAGATACTATTGGACTTTGGGAGGCTCATGAAAGAGGCAGCGGCAGCGTTTGGGGGAATATGAATGGGGTTGCCTGCCTACTTGAAGAGCAGCAAGAGCTTTTAGTCCTGCAACCTTTGGGGTGGGAGGAATCCCGGGACATTCGCAGTTGCTGAGCCTGGCTCCGGCTCTACTCATCGGTCCAGGCAGATAGTCTTGGAGTTTGGGAGGCTCACAAAAGAGACAGCATCAGCGTTTGTGGGGCTGTGAATGGGGTTGCCTGGCTACTTGAAGAGCAGCAAGAGCTTTTGGTCCTGCACCTTTGGGGTGGGAGGAATGCCGGGACGTTCGCAGTTGCTGAGCCTGGCTCCGGCTGTACTCAGTGGCCCAGGCAGATTTTTCTGGACTTTGGAAGGCTCACGAAAGAGACAGCGTCAGCGTTTGTGGGGCTGTGAATGGGGTTGCCTGGCTACTTGAAGAGCAGCAAGAGCTTTTGGTCCTGCCACCTTTGGGGTGGGAGGAATCCTGGGACGTTCGCAGTTGCTGACCCTGGCTCCGGCTCTGCTCAGCAGCCCAGGCAGATAGTCTTGGAGTTTGGGAGGCTCACGAAAGAGGCAGCGGCAGCGTTTGTGGGGCTGTGAATGGGGTTGCGTGGCTCCTTGAAGAGAAGCAAGAGCTTTTGGTCCTGGCCCCTTTGGGGTGGGAGGAATCCCGGGATGTTCGCAATTGCTTAGTTGAGCTCTGGCTCTACTCACCGGCCCAGGCAGATATTATTGGACTTTGGGAGGCTCATGAAAGAGGCAGCGGCAGCGTTTGTGGGGCTGTGAATGGGGTTGCCTGGCTACTTGAAGAGCAGCAAGAGCTTTTGGTCCTGCCACCTTTGGGGTGGGAGGAATCCCCGGACGTTCGCAATTGCTGAGCCTGGCTCCGGCTCTGCTCAGCGGCCCAGGCAGATAGTCTTGGAGTTTGGGAGGCTCACGAAAGAGGCAGCGGCAGCGTTTGTGGGGCTGTGAATGGGGTTGCCTGGCTACTTGAAGAGCAGCAAGAGCTTTTGGTCCTGCCACCTTTGGGGTGGGAGGAATCCTGGGACTTTTGCAATTGCTTAGTTGAGCTCTGGCTCTACTCATCGGCCCAGGCAGATATTCTTGGACTTTGAGAGGCTCACGAAAGAGGCAGCGGCAGCGTTTGTGGGGCTGTGAATGGGGTAGCCTGGCTACTTGGAAGAGCAGCAAGAGCTCTTAGTCCTGCCACCTTTGGGGTGGGAGGAATCCCGGGACGTTCGCAATTGCTGAGCCTGGCTCCGGCTCTGCTCAGCAGCCCAGGCAGATAGTCTTGGAGTTTGGGAGGCTCACGAAAGAGACAGCGTCAGCGTTTGTGGGGCTGTGAATGGGGTTGCCTGGCTACTTGAAGAGCAGCAAGAGCTTTTGGTCCTGGCCCCTTTGGGGTGGGAGGAATCCCGGGATGTTCGCAATTGCTGAGCCTGGCTCCGGCTGTGCTCAGTAGCCTGGGTAGATACTATTGGACTTTGGGAGGCTCATGAAAGAGGCAGCGGCAGCGTTTGGGGGAATATGAATGGGGTTGCCTGCCTACTTGAAGAGCAGCAAGAGCTTTTAGTCCTGCAACCTTTGGGGTGGGAGGAATCCCGGGACATTCGCAGTTGCTGAGCCTGGCTCCGGCTCTACTCATCGGTCCAGGCAGATAGTCTTGGAGTTTGGGAGGCTCACAAAAGAGACAGCATCAGCGTTTGTGGGGCTGTGAATGGGGTTGCCTGGCTACTTGAAGAGCAGCAAGAGCTTTTGGTCCTGCACCTTTGGGGTGGGAGGAATGCCGGGACGTTTGCAGTTGCTGACCCTGGCTCCGGCTGTACTCAGTGGCCCAGGCAGATTTTTCTGGACTTTGGAAGGCTCACGAAAGAGACAGCGTCAGCGTTTGTGGGGCTGTGAATGGGGTTGCCTGGCTACTTGAAGAGCAGCAAGAGCTTTTGGTCCTGCCACCTTTGGGGTGGGAGGAATGCCGGGACGTTCGCAGTTGCTGACCCTGGCTCCGGCTGTACTCAGCGGCCCAGGCAGATTTTGCTGGACTTTGGAAGGCTCACAAAAGAGGCAGCGGCAGCGTTTGTGGGGCTGTGAATGGGCTTGCCTGGCTACTTGAAGAGCAGCAAGAGCTTTTGGTCCTGCCACCTTTGGGGTGGGAGGAATCCCGGGACGTTCGCAGTTGCTGAGCCTGGCTCCGGCTCTGCTCAGCAGCCCAGGCAGATAGTCTTGGAGTTTGGGAGGCTCACGAAAGAGGCAGCGGCAGCGTTTGTGGGGCTGTGAATGGGGTTGCGTGGCTCCTTAAAGAGAAGCAAGAGCTTTTGGTCCTGGCCCCTTTGGGGTGGGAGGAATCCCGGGATGTTCGCAATTGCTTAGTTGAGCTCTGGCTCTACTCACCGGCCCAGGCAGATATTATTGGAGTTTGGGAGGCTCATGAAAGAGGCAGCGGCAGCGTTTGTGGGGCTGTGAATGGGGTTGCCTGGCTACTTGAAGAGCAGCAAGAGCTTTTGGTCCTGCCACCTTTGGGGTGGGAGGAATCCTGGGACGTTCGCAATTGCTGAGCCTGGCTCCGGCTCTGCTCAGCGGCCCAGGCAGATAGTCTTGGAGTTTGGGAGGCTCACGAAAGAGGCAGCGGCAGCGTTTGTGGGGCTGTGAATGGGGTTGCCTGGCTACTTGAAGAGCAGCAAAAGCTTTTGGTCCTGCCACCTTTGGGGTGGGAGGAATCCCGGGATGTTCGCAGTTGCTGAGCCTGGCTCCGGCTCTGCTCAGCGGCCCAGGCAGATAGTCTTGGAGTTTGGGAGGCTCACGAAAGAGGCAGCGGCAGCGTTTGTGGGGCTGTGAATGGGGTTGCGTGGCTACTTGAAGAGCAGCAAGAGCTTTTGGTCCTGCCACCTTTGGGGTGGGAGGAATCCCCGGACGTTCGCAATTGCTGAGCCTGGCTCCGGCTCTACTCAGCAGCCCAGGCAGATAGTCTTGGAGTTTGGGAGGCTCACGAAAGAGACGGCGTCAGCGTTTGTGGGGCTGTGAATGGGGTTGCCTGGCTACTTGAAGAGCAGCAAGAGCTTTTGGTCCTGCCACCTTTGGGGTGGGAGGAATCCCGGGATGTTCGCAATTGCTGAGCCTGGCTCCGGCTCTGCTCAGTAGCCTGGGTAGATACTATTGGACTTTGGGAGGCTCATGAAAGAGGCAGCGGCAGCGTTTGGGGGAATATGAATGGGGTTGCCTGGCTACTTGAAGAGCAGCAAGAGCTTTTAGTCCTGCAACCTTTGGGGTGGGAGGAATCCCGGGACATTCGCAGTTGCTGAGCCTGGCTCCAGCTCTACTCAGAGGCCCAGGCAGATAGTCTTGGACTTTGGGAGGCTCACGAAAGAGGCAGCGGCAGCGTTTGTGGGGCTGTGAATGGGGTTGCCTGGCTACTTGAAGAGCAGCAAGAGCTTTTGGTCCTGCCACCTTTGGGGTGGGAGGAATCTCTGGACGTTCGCAATCGCTGAGCCTGGCTCCAGCTCTGCTCAGCGTCCCAGGCAGATAGTCCTGGACTTTGGGAGGCTCACGAAAGAGGCAGCGGCAGCGTTTGTGGGGCTGTGAATGGGGTTGCCTGGCTACTTGAAGAGCAGCAAGAGCTTTTGGTCCTGCCACCTTTGGGGTGGGAGGAATTCCGGGACGTTCGCAATTGCTGAGCCTGGCTCCAGATCTACTCAGTAGCCTGGGTAAATACTATTGGACTTTGGGAGGCTCATGAAAGAGACAGCGGCAGCGTTTGGGGGAATATGAATGGGGTTGCCTGGCTACTTGAAGAGCAGCAAGAGCTTTTAGTCCTGCCACCTTTGGGGTGGGAGGAATCCCGGGATGTTTGAAATTGCTTAGTTGAGCTCTGGCTCTACTCACCGGCCCAGGCATATTTTACTGGAGTTTGGGAGACTCACGAAAGAGGCTGCGTCAGCGTTTGTGGGGCTGTGAATGGGGTTGCCTGGCTACTTGAAGAGCAGCAAGAGCTTTTGGTCCTGCCACCTTTGGGGTGGGAGGAATCCCCGGACTTTTGCAATTGCTTAATTGAGCTCTCGCTCTACACAGCGGCCCAGGCAGATATTCTTGAACTTTGAGAGGCTCACAAAAGAGGCAGCGGCAGCGTTTGTGGGGCTGTGAATGGGGTTGCCTGGCTACTTGAAGAGCAGCAAGAGCTTTTGGTCCTGCCACCTTTGGGGTGGGAGGAATCCCGGGACGTTTGAAATTGCTTAGTTGAGCTCTGGCTCTACTCACCGGCCCAGGCATATTTTACTGGAGTTTGGGAGACTCACGAAAGAGGCAGCGTCAGCGTTTGTGGGGCTGTGAAAGGGGTTGCCTGGCTACTTGAAGAGCAGCAAGAGCTTTTGGTCCTGCCACCTTTGGGGTGGGAGGAATCCCGGGACGTTCGCAGTTGCTGAGCCTGGCTCCGGCTCTGCTCAGCGGCCCAGGCAGCTATTACTGCACTTTGGGAGGCTCACAAAAGAGGTAGCGGCAGCGTTTGTGGGGCTGTGAATGGGCTTGCCTGGCTACTTGAAGAGCAGCAAGAGCTTTTGGTCCTGCCACCTTTGGGGTGGGAGGAATCCCCGGACTTTTGCAATTGCTTAGTTGAGCTCTGGCTCTACTCATCGGCCCAGGCAGATATTCTTGGACTTTGAGAGGCTCACGAAAGAGGCAGCGGCAGCATTTGTGGGGCTGTGAATGGGGTAGCCTGGCTACTTGGAAGAGCAGCAAGAGCTCTTAGTCCTGCCACCTTTGGGGTGGGAGGAATCCCCAGACGTTCGCAATTGCTGAGCCTGGCTCCGGCTCTGCTCAGCAGCCCAGGCAGATAGTCTTGGAGTTTGGGAGGCTCACGAAAGAGACAGCGGCAGCGTTTGTGGGGCTGTGAATGGGGTTGCCTGGCTACTTGAAGAGCAGCAAGAGCTTTTGGTCCTGCCACCTTTGGGGTGGGAGGAATCCCGGGATGTTCGCAATTGCTGAGCCTGGCTCCGGCTCTGCTCAGTAGCCTGGGTAGATACTATTGGACTTTGGGAGGCTCATGAAAGAGGCAGCGGCAGCGTTTGGGGGAATATGAATGGGGTTGCCTGCCTACTTGAAGAGCAGCAAGAGCTTTTAGTCCTGCAACCTTTGGGGTGGGAGGAATCCCGGGACATTCGCAGTTGCTGAGCCTGGCTCCGGCTCTACTCATCGGTCCAGGCAGATAGTCTTGGAGTTTGGGAGGCTCACAAAAGAGACAGCATCAGCGTTTGTGGGGCTGTGAATGGGGTTGCCTGGCTACTTGAAGAGCAGCAAGAGCTTTTGGTCCTGCACCTTTGGGGTGGGAGGAATGCCGGGACGTTCGCAGTTGCTGACCCTGGCTCCGGCTGTACTCAGTGGCCCAGGCAGATTTTTCTGGACTTTGGAAGGCTCACGAAAGAGACAGCGTCAGCGTTTGTGGGGCTGTGAATGGGGTTGCCTGGCTACTTGAAGAGCAGCAAGAGCTTTTGGTCCTGCCACCTTTGGGGTGGGAGGAATCCCGGGACGTTTGCAGTTGCTGAGCCTGGCTCCGGCTCTGCTCAGCGGCCCAGGCAGATAGTCTTGGAGTTTGGGAGGCTCACGAAAGAGGCAGCGGCAGCGTTTGTGGGGCTGTGAATGGGGTTGCGTGGCTCCTTGAAGAGAAGCAAGAGCTTTTGGTCCTGGCCCCTTTGGGGTGGGAGGAATCCTAGGATGTTCGCAATTGCTTAGTTGAGCTCTGGCTCTACTCACCGGCCCAGGCAGATATTATTGGACTTTGGGAGGCTCATGAAAGAGGCAGCTGCAGCGTTTGTGGGGCTGTGAATGGGGTTGCCTGGCTACTTGAAGAGCAGCAAGAGCTTTTGGTCCTGCCACCTTTGGGGTGGGAGGAATCCCGGGACGTTCGCAGTTGCTGAGCCTGGCTCCGGCTCTGCTCAGCGACCCAGGCAGATAGTCTTGGAGTTTGGGAGGCTCACGAAAGAGGCAGCGGCAGCGTTTGTGGGGCTGTGAATGGGGTTGCGTGGCTACTTGAAGAGCAGCAAGAGCTTTTGGTCCTGCCACCTTTGGGGTGGGAGGAATCCCCGGACGTTCGCAATTGCTGAGCCTGGCTCCGGCTCTACTCAGCAGCCCAGGCAGATAGTCTTGGAGTTTGGGAGGCTCACGAAAGAGACGGCGTCAGCGTTTGTGGGGCTGTGAATGGGGTTGCCTGGCTACTTGAAGAGCAGCAAGAGCTTTTGGTCCTGCCACCTTTGGGGTGGGAGGAATCCCGGGATGTTCGCAATTGCTGAGCCTGGCTCCGGCTCTGCTCAGTAGCCTGGGTAGATACTATTGGACTTTGGGAGGCTCATGAAAGAGGCAGCGGCAGCGTTTGGGGGAATATGAATGGGGTTGCCTGGGTACTTGAAGAGCAGCAAGAGCTTTTAGTCCTGCAACCTTTGGGGTGGGAGGAATCCCGGGACATTCGCAGTTGCTGAGCCTGGCTCCAGCTCTACTCAGAGGCCCAGGCAGATAGTCTTGGACTTTGGGAGGCTCACGAAAGAGGCAGCGTCAGCGTTTGTGGGGCTGTGAATGGGGTTGCCTGGCTACTTGAAGAGCAGCAAGAGCTTTTGGTCCTGCCACCTTTGGGGTGGGAGGAATCCCGGGACGTTCGCAGTTGCTGAGCCTGGCTCCGGCTCTGCTCAGCGGCCCAGGCAGATATTACTGCACTTTGGGAGGCTCACAAAAGAGGTAGCGGCAGCGTTTGTGGGGCTGTGAATGGGCTTGCCTGGCTACTTGAAGAGCAGCAAGAGCTTTTGGTCCTGCCACCTTTGGGGTGGGAGGAATCCCCGGACTTTTGCAATTGCTTAGTTGAGCTCTGGCTCTACTCATCGGCCCAGGCAGATATTCTTGGACTTTGAGAGGCTCACGAAAGAGGCAGCGGCAGCGTTTGTGGGGCTGTGAATGGGGTAGCCTGGCTACTTGAAGAGCAGCAAGAGCTCTTAGTCCTGCCACCTTTGGGGTGGGAGGAATCCCCGGACGTTCGCAATTGCTGAGCCTGGCTCCGGCTCTGCTCAGCAGCCCAGGCAGATAGTCTTGGACTTTGGGAGGCTCACGAAAGAGGCAGCGTCAGCGTTTGTGGGGCTGTGAATGGGGTTGCCTGGCTACTTGAAGAGCAGCAAGAGCTTTTGGTCCTGCCACCTTTGGGGTGGGAGGAATCCCGGGATGTTCGCAATTGCTGAGCCTGGCTCCGGCTCTGCTCAGTAGCCTGGGTAGATACTATTGGACTTTGGGAGGCTCATGAAAGAGGCAGCGGCAGCGTTTGGGGGAATATGAATGGGGTTGCCTGGCTACTTGAAGAGCAGCAAGAGCTTTTAGTCCTGCAACCTTTGGGGTGGGAGGAATCCCGGGACATTCGCAGTTGCTGAGCCTGGCTCCGGCTGTACTCAGCGGCCCAGGCAGATAGTCTTGGAGTTTGGGAGGCTCACAAAAGAGACAGCATCAGCGTTTGTGGGGCTGTGAATGGGGTTGCCTGGCTACTTGAAGAGCAGCAAGAGCTTTTGGTCCTGCACCTTTGGGGTGGGAGGAATGCCGGGACGTTCGCAGTTGCTGACCCTGGCTCCGGCTGTACTCAGTGGCCCAGGCAGATTTTTCTGGAGTTTGGAAGGCTCACGAAAGAGACAGCGTCAGCGTTTGTGGGGCTGTGAATGGGGTTGCCTGCCTACTTGAAGAGCAGCAAGAGCTTTTGGTCCTGCCACCTTTGGGGTGGGAGGAATCCCGGACGTTCGCAGTTGCTGAGCCTGGCTCCGGCTCTGCTCAGCAGCCCAGCAGATAGT